>APFE031263208.1:14266-37584 GCA_000404065.3 Pinus taeda | reverse complement strand
CCCCTCTCAGTATTATTTCCAACATAAGGCACTCAACCTCTTAGCACACTATCAGCAATTCCACACTTGTTACACTCATACCAAAGCTATCTACTAAACTCAAAAGAATGAGTGGCACTGCCCAACAAAAGAACTAGCAAATCATAACAATGGTGAGTTATTTTATAGGAGAAAGAGTCTCCATGAAATGAGGGTCAGGGAGCTTATCCACAAGGGAGGTTGCACAAGAGACGGAACCACCATTCTAGAGGAGGAAGGGCGACCCAAATTAACCCAACAACCAACTATAGAGACATCTAGAAGGCCAACTGTTTGAAAAAATTTTCCAAATCTAGATCATCGCTAGTCATGAACTAAGTCTCAGTGACAGCATTGCGAGGAGGCAATGCATGGAGGCCAATCGTCGCGATAAGGAGTTGGGAACCTCCCATTGGGCACTAAAATTTGACCGTCGCGGGAAACACGTGTACACCTGCGACGGAGTCACGATGAGACTGTTTATGACAAGGGATCGTCACGTATATTAATGGCTTACTTGTGATGAGGAAAAAACTTATGGAATAAGGGTCAACTTGCAGCATCAAAGAGAATTTTCTTAATCTTTTCGCATAAGTGGGAAGATATGAACATGTTCATTTAATACATGACACAGCAGAGGGACTGAGATGAGGACAGTAACAAATTATTGTGTAACAGATGCCCCCTAAAGAATGAAGCCCGAGAGAGTGGAAAGGGTGAAATGCTTTATGAAACCATAACCAGACTGGAACACCACCATGGATAACCTGCAAGCGTAAGTATAACTGATATCTCTGATAGTGAAATACATGTAGTCTAAGCATGGGCACAGCCATTCAAAATACATATGAAACTTGGTCTATGGTATGGACGCAACCACCCAGTTGATAAGACCATATAAAATGAGAAAGGTATGGTCGCAGCCATCCATGAAGACTCAAGTATGGTTGCAGCCATCCAATGAAAGAGTCATGTATGTAATCACGAACCAATCCACGCAGCCCGAACATATGTAAGCTTAGTTCGGGGCCTCAAAACCCTAATCGATCTTAGTACAAATTCTATCATGTGAACAGATGTGCTAAAGTCGAGCATGATAGAAAGTCACTTGATTACTGGTCAATAATGAAAACCGTTAACAAGCGCAAGATGAACCACCAGTAATGCCAATGGCTCTCAAGCTACTACCAGTACAATCCATGAAGTGTGAAAAATGAGTTGAAGTTGAACACTTGTGGAATCACCCAATCGAAGACCAATGATGATAGTCTATCATCAGGCATGAAGAACTTGCTGTTGAGGCATGTAAGCTCCAAGGTACCAAAGGGGATCTCTAGATCAATGTTTTGGATAATGAGCTGGTGTCAACAGAAGACGATCCATTGCAGGAGGGCCATAATGTTTCCCCCATTAATGACGTGGGATAAGGGACAAGTGGTACATGGTGAAACAGAGCATCAGAAGAAAAGGTAAGGGTGTGAACTGGAGAAACATTATACTCTTAAACATATTGGCGACACGACTATGGAATGTGGCAACATTTTGGTATTAAGGGATCAGAGGTCTGACAGATACAACATGGATCAGATGGAATGAGGCAAAATGATAACCCAGAAACCTGGAAGGCCAATGACGATGTGAGGATATCCTAACCTGACAAAGAGCAAAAGTGCCAATGTTCAAGAGTAACTAGCTACTGTAGGTAACCAATGACAACTTCCAAATTTCCCCCCACCATTGTTGGCTAGTAACCCAATTATTTTTGAAAAACAAGCTTGAAGGGTATAGCATATGCTCGTGATATAAGTTTGACCATCGAACGAATCCAACCTAGTATAGTTTAACGAGCCCTAGGGAGGAGAAGCTCGAGTCTCGTCATGGTGATGAGCCCAATGTTGTCAAGGTTTAATGAGTCTGACATAGGGAAAACCTGGAGTCCTTTTCATGTTTAGAGAGTTTGAAAAAGACATGGAAAAGAAAACTCCTGAGGCGTCCTTTTTCGTAAATTTGTTTCCCTCAAGCCCGAAAAAGTAGAAAACATTAATCGAGATAACTACTTGACCATTACGACTAAGGAGTACTTTTTGTAATTAGTGTTCTTGATCTAAAAAAGTAAAAAAGCGATTAGTGACATGACGTTTCATAACCAAAAATGACCTTGAAATGACAAAAGCTTGGCCATCTTTTCACGTTTATATGGTCGGAAAAGAGCTGAAAGTGGACCGCCTTTTTATTCCATTTAACGAGTCAAAAAGGAAAACTCGAAAATCTTTTCGTCTTTAAATGGTCAGAAAAGAGCTTAAAGCAGACCTCCATTTTTATTCTCTTTAATGAGTCAAAAAGGGAAAAATACTCAGCAATATTTTCATCTTTTATGAGTCAGATAAGAGTTTAAAGGAGACTCGTCCTGGAGGAACGAGTGGTATAAAGGGTAGCAACTGGTTTCAACAATGGTGGAACTACTCAAGACATGTAATGGTCAAGAAGCTAGCTAATAAAATCACTCATCGTTGCGGTTCCTTAGGAAAGGAAGAAAAACCAAGTGAAAGCATATGATCGGCCAAAGAGATGGTGGTGATGGAATGAAACAACCAAGACTCATCTAGCATAATTTAGCGGATAAAAATGGCAATCACGAGAAGTAAATCGGGTATGGGTTCATGTTTACACAAGCTTGAACCATGGAGAACTCTGCTTGGATTTAGTTTCATGTTTACACAAGCTTGAAATGAAAAACTATGCTTGTTGTCAGTTCACATGCCCCCAGCATAATAACGCAAATTGAGGTACATGCCCCCAAGCTTCATTGCATTCAACGAGGTGGATGGAATGAAGGTTCACTTTCGAGATCTTGGATTTCACAAGATCTTAATCAAAGACTCGATTTGGAAAAGGAGTTGTTTCATTTTTTTTAATGAGGTTGACACAGTGAAAGAACAATCCTCATAACCCTTGTTTCATTTTTTAATGAGGTTGACACAAGATCAAGAACTTTCCTCAAGACTCCTTGTTTCATTTTTTAACGAGCTTGACACAAGACAAAGAACTATGCTCCATGATCCTTGTTTCATTTTTTAACGACGTTGACACAGGAACAATAACTCTCCTTGGGACTACTTGTTTCATTTTTTAACGATGTCAACACAAGAAAAGAACTATCCTCGGGCCCTTGCTTCATTTTCTAACGAGGTTGACACAAGATCAGAACTATCCTCTATGGTTCGGTTCATAGGCCGTATGAAAACATGGCTCCCAAGAGATCTTCACCGCATGGAAGAAGCACACTTCGGGAGGAACAAATGTCATTAGACACCAATGATAGATCAGGTTCCAATGCCCCCAGTACATGATGTATGAGACCATCTGCATGATCATTAGTAGAGGCGGAGATGGAACGGGTAACCACATAATTGACCTATGGTAAGGAAGGTACTGCTTGTGAAAAAGAACTAAGAGGGGATGATGGTGGTATAGGAGGCACTAGGTGACTAAAGAATGACAATTGATCAATAGTCACCATTCTTCCATCGTGCGGAAAACAAACCACATGGAAAATTGAAGAAACAAGAGCCCCCATGGCATAAATATAATCACGGACAAGGAGAAGACTAAAATCTAAATCACCTTGGACAACCATCACGTCTATATAGACGATTTTGCCTCCCAAATTAATAGGGAACTTCGGAAGGATCCCTAAAGATAGACTAGTTCCTTCGTCAAATGCCAACAGATTCTGCGTGACTAGCACAAGCTGTGGGCAGCCCAAAGCTTTCCAAGTAGTGAAAGGCATGAGGCTAACCCATGCACCCTCATCCAAGACAGTGCCAGGTACTTCCTTATCATAGGCATGTACTGTAATCTGGAAAGGCACATAGGATGGAAGGCAGAAAGCAATCAAGTGACTCCATTCGAAGGAAACGACAAAACCACTTGGTGGGGGTATCATATGATTGCCCCCATGCCCTATAGGAATCGAATAAGGACTCTCTTGATCAGTTGGGATAGGAGGGTCGTTATCGGACTCAAGAGAATCTGACGAGACGAGAAAAACATGAGTAGTATAATCATGATGCTCATTGGGAATAGAGTGGACCACTGGTGGTGAATCCAAGTTGACACTCTTTCTGACCAATGGTTGGTCTGGAATAGGCTTAGGACAACCATGCTCGGAAAGAGGAGGATGGATAAGAGAAGAACCTAAGCCAATCTCTAAAAATAATGGTTTAACCCCAAAATTCAAGAGACACTAAATCAAAACCAAACAAAAGCAAACAAGAGAAAAAACATACAAAGGGCTCCCTATTTGAGTCACCAACTTGTGAAGTAGGAAAGTGTTCCCTCTATGGACAGAGGGAACCCCTCTAGCCCTAGAGTGGGTCTATTCACAAAAAAGACAAAACAATAATTGATTCCCTTAAATAGTCATCGTTGGAGGCCTACCTCAAACCGATGGTTGGTGAAGTTTCATTGCACTGCTTCAGCTTCCGTTTATTTCTCCTCAATGAGCAATCAATCTGAAAAACCACAAGAAAAAAACAGAGCATGTAACCGAGAACAACAATGATCTATTTACTTATAAATTCAAGAAATCATAAGCTATCAAGTAAATTATACATAATATATAGGAAATCATCATTGATTATATTAAAATGAATCAAGAGCAAGGCTTACAACCAAGTCTTGACATCGTAAGCCTTCTCGGAGGGTCCAACCAGTATGTTTCTTCCTGCATTCACACTCAAGAATGGGTCTCCCAAACAGACAAAATCTCTCTCTTACGCACAAGCTTTAATACAAGGTTAAGGCACTCCACAACCTCTTAGAAAACTATCAGCAATTCCACACTTGTCACACTCACACCAAAGCTATCTACTAAACTCAAAAGAACTAGCAGCACTACCCAACTAAAGAACTAGTAGATCGTAGCAACGGTGAGTAATTTTATAGGAGGAGGAGTCTCCATGAAATGAGGGAGAGGCAACTTATCCTCAGGGGAGGTTGCATAAGAGACAGAGCCACCATCCCAAAGGAGGAAGGCTGACCCAAACTGACCCAACAACCAACTCTAAAGACATCCAGAAGGCCGACTTTTTGAACAAATTCGCCAAATCTGGATCGTCACTAGTCATGAACTAAGTCTCAGCGATGGCATTGTAAGGAGGCAATGCATGTAGACCAATCATCACGATAAATAGCTAGGAGCCTCGCACTAGGCCCTAAAATTCGACCATCATCGGAAACACATGCACACCTGTGATGGAGTTGCAATGAGACTATTTATGACAAGGGATTTTTGAGTATATTAATGGCTTACTCGAGATGAGGCAAAAACTTATGGAGAAAGGGTCAACTTGCAGCATCAGAGGGCATTTTCTTAATATTTTTGCATAAGTAGGAAGACATGAACATGTTCATTCGATACATGACACAATAGATGGACTAAGATGAGGATAGTGATGTGTAACAAATGCCCCCTAAAGCATGAAGCCCGAGAGAGTGGGAGGGGTGACATTCTTTACGAAACCATAACTAGACTGGAACACTACCAAAAAGAACATGCAGGTATAATTACAACTGATATCTTTGATAGTGAAATACATGTAGTTTAGGCATGGGCACATCCATCGAAAAGACATATGAAACTTGGTCTGTTGTATGGACGTAGCCACCCAGTTGATAAGACCATATAAAATGACAAAGGTATGGTCACAGCCATCCATGAAAACTCAAGTATGGTCACAGCCATCCAATCAAAGGGTCATGTATGTAATCACAAACCAATCCATGCAACCTGAACATATGTAAGCTTAGTTCATGGCATCGAAACCCTAACTGATCTTAGTACAAATTTTATCATGCGAATAGATGTGCTGAAGTCGAGCATGATAGAAATTCGCTTGATTACCAGTCAATAATGAAAACCATTAAAAAGCGCGAGAGAAACCACCAATAATTTCAATGGATCTTAAGGTACTGCCAGTACAATCCACGAAGTGTGAAAAATGAGCTAAAGTCGAACACTCTTTCTGACCAATAGTTGGTCAAGAATGAGCTGAGAACAACCAAGTTCTGGAAAAGGAGGATGGAAAAGAGAAGAATCTAAATTAATCTCTTTGTCGATATGGAGAGGGTATGAAGTTAGCCTCTGATAACCAACTAGAAGTGGAGGTGAAGAAGCTGTAGGACTTTCCAAAACAACAGAAGCTTTATCCATGAGCGGACAAAGGTGAAGGAGATGGTTTCGTTCACATAGCCTACAGGGGAATTGAATATTTCCTTTCTTCTTGCCACTGCCAATTGAGGATTGAACATTGATATGAGCTTCAAAGGATAATGAGGGATGAGCCAGATTGTTAGACCATACTTCTAATATCCTAGGAATGCCAGGACAATCACGAAGAAGATGGTCACCCTTGCACAACTTACAAGGAAATTTAACCTTCTGTTGAGAATCAGAAGGTGTTCTGATATGAGATGTACTTGGAGAATTAGCTGCTTGGGTGAGCTCGCGCTTATGGGACATCTTCTTCTTCACCTTCTTCTTCTTCTTCTTAGTCTTTTGGTTACTAGATGTGAAACTTTCACTAGGCGAAGGAGGGGATGAAGGTGAAGAAACAGGGGAAGAAGGCACAGGCTCAAACTTGGAATCAACCTGTCGTGATTTAGATGAAGGAGACGGTGGAACAAGAGTCATGACGCTTGGGACCACTGAGGTTGAAAACAACCAAATGGGAAGATCGATGGTTAACCTAGGAAAAGACAATGTTCCCATGTACGGAGCACCGGTATTTCCAAAAGGCAGAAATGGACTAGGATTTCCATCCGGGTGAGGAACTTGGCCAGTAGACTCGGGGAAAGCTGTCATCAGGAACGAGCCTAAAAAACACTCGTACTATAACCAAGAACTCAAACTGTTACCAAAAATATTTCGCAGGAGGTAAATTTTATGACACAGGAACAAAACTGGACCTTTTCATGTTTCAAGAGTCAAGAAAAGGATGAAAAGGTGACTCTATCTCTTCCAAGGTTTAATGAGCCTGAAAGGACAAGTGCTCAGATGAAACTTTTCTTTTAAGGAGTTGAAAAGGAATGAAAGTGACTACTCTGGAGACCTAGGAAAAAAGGTTTACCAAACAACCCGTCAAACTGCATATACACCTTGGTGATCAAATGAAAGAAAAAATGACAAAGGACTTTCCGTACGGTAGTCAATCTTCCCAAATGTTGTGTTAGGTGCTTTACGGTTTGTAAGGCAGCGGACACGACTTCTTATGGATGTAAGATGACAACCTAGTGGGGTCTCCTGATATATACTCGACGGTGCTAGGAGCACAAGTCCGTACTAGCAATTATTGAGTCACAGAAGGAGGAACCACCCAACCTTAAGTGAAAGTAATAGTGGATAGGTTTAACGACGCTAGAGCACATCTCTAGCCTAGACCTCTAAATAATGTGTGTTAAGTTCCAATACGTTGTTAAGTTCATTCAGTTCATTTTAGAGTTGATCTTGAATTAGGTTTCAATTTCTAGACCCTACCGTATGTATATCAAAAACCCTAGGATGCAACTACAATGAGTAAAGCATCTTTCATTTCAATGAACACCTACTTATAAAAAGGTAGAAAGTTCATTCCCAAATCAAGACAAAACCATGACAAGAAAATGCCAGTGCTAAGAAACACAATGCATTAACACACCAATCCTACAGTGCATCGATACTACTAATGATAGATTTAAAGTTCGCTTTCAAATTTCTCAAACATGAAAATTTGAAATGCAAATGTACTTTCACTTTCGTATACTAAATGAATGCAATCTTTTGATTTTGATTGTTTTGAATTTAAAGAGACAAACAAGCAAGTGTAAATTGATCGATTCAAGCAATTTTGATCTATGCTTGGTAGTGAAGAAGTCAAATCAATATCAAAAATTAGTTCAATAATCGACACTAAAAATCAAATAGCAAGAAACAAGCAACGAAAAAGCCTCAAGAAAAATCAATAATATGGTTGCGAATGAACCTTGGATAGACAAGCAACCCAGATGAATGATTCAAAAACTTGAAAGAGCTAGGTCACAAGGCCTAAATCACAAGATTCACTCAATGAAACCAAAGAGATAGTTCCTCTAACTAAAAGCAATTAAGACAAGCTGATGGGCAAGAGGAAAACAACAAGGGAGAAATAAGACTAGTGAATTCAGGAGGTGAAGCTGTAAAAACAACTTACATAGGAATCGTCGTGGGTATAAAAACCAACAACTAGTGATGATAAACCAATAGTCATTGTAGCAAAGCGACGTCGTCACAACAGTACACCTATCTTCCACGACGTGTCAATTTCAGGAATCGTTGCGACTTTACGACAGGATTCAATGATGCACAGGTTTACAAAATAGAGATAGGGTGACGTCGTCGTGACTGTCAAGATTTTTTTAGTGACGAGCTCGAAAATAAGGAAAAACATGTGAAAACTCCCAAACAAACACCAGACTATTATTCCAGAAAGTAAGGGGAATTCCCAAATTGACCCAGATAACCCAAAAAACTGGTGGCTTAACCCCAAAATTCAAGAGACACTAAATCAGAACCAAACAAAAGAAAATAAGAGAAAAAACATATAAAGGACTCCCCAAGAATCGCCAACTTGTGAAGTAGGAAAGTGTTCCCTCTACGGACAGAGGCAACCCCTCTAGCCCTAGAGTGGGTCTAGTCATAGCAAAGACAAAACAACAATTGATTCCCTTAAATAGTCATTGTTGGAGGCCTACCTCAAACTGGTGGTTGGTGAAGTTCCATTGCGTTGTTCCAGCTTTCGTTTCTTTCTCCTCAATGAGCAGTCAACTTGAAACACCACAAGAAAACAATAGAGCAGGTAACGGAGAACAATAATGATCTATTTACTTATAAAGTCAAGAAATCATAAGATATCAAGTAAATTATACACAAGATATAGGAAATCATCATTGATTGTATTAAAATGAATCAAGAGAAAAGCTTACAACCAAGTCTTGATGTCGCAAGCCTTCTCGAAGGGTCTAGCCAGTCTGTTTCTTCAAGCATTCACTCTCAAGAATGGGTCTCCTAGACAAAATCTCTCTCTCACTCACAAGCTTTAATACAAGGTTAAGGCACTCCACAACCTTTGAGCAAACTATCAGCAATTACACACTTGTCACACTCACACCAAAGCTATCTACTAAACTCAAAAGAATCAGCACCACTTCAAAACTAAAGAACTAGCAGATCATAGCAATGGTGAGTGATTTTATAGGAGAAGGAGTCTCCATGAAATGAGGGAGAGAGAGCTTATTCTCAAGGGAGGTTGCACAAGAGATGGAACCACCATCCTAGAGGAGGAAGGGCAACCCAAACTAACCCAACAACTAGCTCTAGAGACATCCAAAAGGCCGATTGTATTAACAAATTCGCCAAATTTGGATCATCGCTAGTCATGAACTAAGTCTCAAAAATGGCATCGCAAGGAGGCAATGCATGCAGACCAATCATCATGATAAAGAGTTGGTAATCCTTGTAATACTTTAGATGGAATGAGCTTGCAAAGGATGAGATTCTTCATATCTTTTAGGGTTTATTTTCTTTATTTTTAAAATGGAAAGCCTACAAGTATGTTAGGGTGTGGCCAATTCCTTGTAAAAATTACGTCAAGGAAGGGTATCCATTTCAATGTAGAATCAAGCCAAGAAAGACGGTCGTCCTATGGGAGGTTGTATCATGTACCTTTCTTTTATGTCCCTGTGCATTCTTGAACCTATTGTATCTTCTTATTTTCAATTTGTTGAAGGACGAAATAAACCTAGCAAGAGTCATTTTTAGTCATAATTGTTAACAAAGGGGAGGAGGTCACAAAAAGGTAGACATTGCACAAATGCTATAGTCCAATGTGCTTTCACAAGAATGGAAAGAAATACAGAGGAGTTGACATAAGACCTAGAAGAAATGAGGTCTTAGGTGCAAGTGGTGCCAAGACATCTGAACAAAGGGAGGATTTGGATCGGGTCCCCTATGCCATTAGGACTAAAAAGAAGGTGATGCAAGAAAAGGGGTTGACCCTCGAATCATTATGGGACCCAAAAGTTAGAGCCTAGTGAAGTTATGATGTTGAGGGAAATACAACAAAGGAACTAGTTGGGGCCCTAAGCACATTTGATGCTTGAGAGGATAGTGAGGTCGCAACACCCCACCTCATGATGGGAAAAAAGAGGTTGTCCCTAGTCTAGTGTGGTTCGAGCAAGGGAGACCTATGCATTGTTTTGATTTGGGGTACTAATGAGTATTTGAGTCCATTGCTACACATAAAGGATGTTGGATTGAAGTTTGAGGATCCCTAACCCAAAAGCTCTTGAGTTCAAATGTCTAGGAATAAAATTTGACATATTCTAGAATCAATTTTCATTAATTTGAAGCATGATGAGATGTATAATTTCAATATAGGACTTAAAAAATGTAGAAAAATGTCACTTTCACTCTTAGCCATAAATAAAATATTTCCATATCCATTATATCTAAGGTAATTTTATATCAACTAGCCTAAATGATTCTTAACTATGGATCTACCAAACCCTAAGAGGGATCAAATCTCTTTTCACCCTAAAAATGGTTTACATCTCAAGAGATTTGATACTTCTCTACTTTTGTAGATTCATAGTTAACATGGATTTAGATGGGTTTTCTTATTAATTATAATTGTTAATTTTGTGTTTTTTTATTATTATGTAATTTGGCCAAGTCAAAATGTTTTATTGATAATTATAATCATTCATCTTTCTTATTTTATTTTATTTAACTAAGTAAAAATTTATAGGTGACATGAAAATATTTTCCTCATTCTTTTTCCTTTTATAATTAATTTAAATTTCTTAATTAAATAAGATATTTTGATTTTGAAATGAATTATGTTTTTAGGGTATGTAGTAACAAATGTATTTACAAGTTAATTATATCCATGGTAAAATGGGGTGAATATCAATGATTATGAATATTGTTATGTTGTAAATTTATTTTAAGTATTAAGTTTTTATTTTAAGTATTAAGTAATTAAATTTGAATATAATTACAAAGTAATTATTGTAGACTACTACATCTGGCCTATATATTTTTACTTCTAAATTAAATTTAATATATGTTATAGAATTAAAGTAAAATAAAATATTTCAAAAATGTTGACATACAATCTTCCTTACTTACCCCTAACACTTACACATCTCTCTAATATTAGGTTGCAAAGCATCTTGGCTAACTGTAAAGAGATAATACATTAACAATAAGGAAATAAATATCTAACATTTTCATTTTTGTGAGAAGATCCATAATTTGTATAGTTTTTAATAATATTTCATTGCATAAATAAACTATTTGAACATTCATATTAACTTATATATTTCAAAATACACACACTTAAAAATATTTTTTTTAATGTTCATCATTAGAAAATATTTCAATGCTCAAATAGAAGAAAGAATTAGAAATAAGAAAATTTAATGACCTTTTAATAAAAGAAATATGCTTAACTCACTAAAATTCATTAAAATTTTAATATAATATTGATATATATATTTAAAAAATATGTAATATATAAATAAAAAGGTTAGTTATGTTTATACATTAAAATATTTCAATAGCCAGGGTAAATTGTCATATATTTTTAAATTATATTATAATCAAATTTAATTTAATGTTGATAAAATTATTTATAAATAAATATTTTTTTAGATAAACAATTTCAATGTCAAATAATATTATATATTATATATATTTAAAAAAGACTATACATATTAATATATAAAGTAATTGAAAAAAAATTATGATTAAAATTTTTTAACTAGTTTTTATTTTTAGTTTATATTTTTGTATAAAATCTGTCTAAAATTTATAAATATTTGTTGAAATTTGCATTTTAAGTGGCTTAATTTACAAATTTAAAATAATGTGCACTATCTAAGTGACCATAAAGATTTTCAAGAAATTTAATTTATTCATTGCAAAACCATGAATCTAAGGAGATAAAGAGGTCCATACTTATATTAATCCATACTAATTTTTAAAACAATGCAATAATTATTAATTTAAAAACACAGCGTCTCAAAATATTCATTACTAATTAAGTAACTTCTTTTTGTTTTTTTATATCCTTTTACACCATCATATTAAATAATACATAGTTGCAAACCATATGAAACATATTGAGGAGTTGTAATAAAACATTTCATTAAATTATAATGAAACATTCAATTTATTCACCAACCCAATACATAGAGATATCAGACTTGTTTAATTCATAGTTAATTTGATTGATTTTGGATTTATTATTTTGCTTCTATGTTATTGATTTAATTTACTCTTAATAGTTTTTTTATTAAATATAATGTATAAAAAAATCATATTCATATATATATATTTATTCTCAAGTTTAAATGCAAATTTAACAGGATCTGGATTTATTTATTTTTTGCTTCTATGTTATTAATTTAATTTACTCTTAATAAGTTTTTTTTTATTAATATAATGTATAAAAAAATCATCATTCATATATATATATATTTATTCTCAAGTTAAATTGCAAATTAACAAGATCGATCGTTAGAATCCTGTAATCGCAGATACTAATAACATTGTCTGCAACCAAGTTATTAAGTATTACTCCATGATTACATAATTGCAAGCAATATAGTAGATATTAAGGCAAGAACATAATTGGAAGCAATGTAGTAGACATTAAGGCAAGAAGAAAAGTCTCGTGGTATCCCGCAAAATCCTACGACCCAACATAAATCTCAGATTCTCCATGCACAATGACAGATTCCTTGTCCAGAGTAATACATCTAAATATAACAATTATCTAGCCGGCTTCCAGCCTTGTTATAGTGAGCAGCCTACATGGTTGTTAAGTCAATAATCGATAAAATCGAGCAAGCTAGCGCACTCGAGCATGGAGCTTTGACTTAGTAGCAGCGTGATCCGTTCAATTGTTCTCCACTTTTTATGCTATAGGCAATACATGCCCGGCCACAAATTGTAATATCTTGAATACTAAATAAAACGTGGCGACGGCACTGGCTGATAACACGGCGCAGCGTAGCAAGTCCTGAGTTGGGTGTTCAATCCGAACAATTTATATCATTAAATAGGAAGGTGTCGAGAAATGGGACATTTCACTGTATATTTAGTATATACGATGGCTTTTGAAATTAGTGCCCGAAATTTAACAGCTTTGGATAAACATTTCAAGCTAATCACACGCTATAACAATGTTACGTATACAATTTATTGCAGCCCTAAATCTACCAAACCTAAGACAATCAAACATATTTACAAGTTAAAAGCTTTCGAATGTTCCTTCAAAAAGAATGATAGAAACCACGCCGCCACGTTATCTCTCTGAAGAAAAAGTCTGGTGCTCCTTTTTTCAAAATTTGCAAATGAGATGGCTTTAGTGCTAAGGAAAGCCATATTAGATATGGGACAACCCAACAACTTAGAAGCCTTCGTGTGGCCATCCTGAATGTATATTTAATTTCGATGAAAGAAGGGGATAAGAGTCTCTGGCGTATCTTTCAAAAGAATTAGAGAATACACGTCGCCACGTTATATCTTTGATATAAAGCTATAGTATTATATATTTTGATACAAAGTAGAGGTTTTAGTTTTTAAATTTTTGTCAGAGACAGGACAACCCGACTCAGTTATCGTGAGAAAAGCCTAGTAGGTTTTCGAATATATACAATTTGAACAGAACTGACATGATTCATGGAACCAAATACTGTATATAAATCTATAAATACCTAGCATCACATACATGATTCTCAGGTATTCCGTAACGAACTTGACTCCTGTTATCTCCCATCTCAGGATTTCAGTTACTAGCTCAGGGAAGGATCAACTCCCTGGTGTCATCCAAGGTTATAGAACATCCGCGCCCATAGATAATCTTTCAGGCTTTGTTGATTGAGGTTTATGGGTTCTATAATTGTAAGAAAACTAATGATTGAAATAACTTCATTTTCTGGTGTTCTCATGATGTCAGTGTTTAGGGAGGTGAAATGGCGGAGGCTCTGTTCCGTAAGGCTGCACTATTTACCGTAGTATTCTGTGCCTTTGCTAGGGCTGCAGTAAGCGACAACCTTGCAGTGGGCTATTACAAATATATTTGTCCAGCGGCGGAACCCATTGTGTTTGCGGTGGTTAGCAGCGCATTCCATAGCTCTCCTGAAATAGCCGCTAAGCTTATACGTTTGCATTTCCACGATTGTTTTGTCAGGGTCGGTATCTGAGTTACTTTTTATAATGTACTCCTCTGAGCTATTACAATGTAAATGCTTTTGAAATACTGAATTGGAGCTTCTTCACATTCAGGGATGCGATGGTTCCGTTCTTATCGACTCCATAGCCGGCCAGTTCGTAGCCGAGAAAGACTCTCCGGCTAACAATCCGAGTCTCGGAGGATTCGACGTGATTGACAACGCCAAATCACTATTAGAGAAGATCTGCCCAAAGAAGGTCTCCTGTGCAGACATTGTCGCATTTGCGGCTAGAGACAGTGCATTGCTGGTATTCTTCTTAAACTTCATATATATAACAACCACTAAATTAAGTTTAGCATAGCACGACAGCAGTGCTCAATGTTTTCTAATAATGCATTATAACTGATTGCAGGCATCGCCCATTGGATATCCCCTCTGGTGGGATGTTCCGGCTGGAAGGAAGGATGGAAATATTTCACTAGCTTCCAATATTCCGGGAAATCTGCCTCCACCTACCTTCAACGTAACCCAGCTAACTCAGATATTTGCAACCAAAGGTCTATCCCAGGACGAGATGGTTACATTGTCAGGTGTATTCTCAGACCTGCAAATCATCAATGTGTCGATGCTTGTTGACTACAATAATGGTTGAGCACAACCATATCTCGAGTATAATCATGTTTGTGTTGTTTGGGCGAATGCAGGAGCACACACAATTGGTGTATCTCATTGTACTTCATTCGTCAGCAGGCTCTACAATTTCAACGGCACGAATGCCACAGACCCGTCGCTTGACCCGTTGTATGCTCAGATACTGAAGCAAAGGTGTCCCCAAGGCAGCCCCAACAACGCCAACACGACCGTGGTCATGGATCCTCAAACGCCATTCATCCTAGACAACTTGTATTACAACGACGTTATAGCTAACCAAGGTCTGTTTACATCCGATGCAACTTTGCTTACAAATCAAAACACCAAATCCAGCGTCTTTGGAAACTCGGGCTCTTATAACCTGGTAGCGTGGCAGAAAAAGTTTGCTGCCGCAATGATAAAAATGGGAGAGATTAGCGTATTGACTGGTAGCCAGGGAGGAGTCCACGCCAACTGTAGAGTTGCCAACAGTTAATCAGATTGGTTTTTCAATTTCGTTTGCTTGAATTTTGGAATATTATTTCAATTCGAAATGCGCTTGTGCTTATCCACAAATAAATCATATTACTTCCTTCTCTCACCGCGTGTATGAACTGCCATGTTCTTCCAATAAAATAATAAATTTTCGGAAGTATTCTTCTATAGGTTTTGGCTTACGAAACGAAGTGGCAACTTGAATTCCTGTAGTTTTGGATATCATATTCATTTACTTCAAACCACAGTTGGAGCTCCGTCCTATGTTATAAAGTTAACAGAAATGTGTTGGTGACATATAAAGAGAATTTTGCAAGAATTACAAGAAATATTTGAGGAAAATGGAGGAACAGTTCAAAAATTGTTAGTATGATTCAATTCGCTAATATGCTAATAGTAGCGATGATTGATTGACTTTGTTCTGTATATTTTTTTCGTATAAGATCTATTTTAATTAAATTTCAATGTCATTGATTACATTATATAAATTTATTAATGGTGATATATTAATATAGTTTATTAAATGTGAATTTTAATTTTAATATAATTTTGTTTTGCAAATGGAATAAGTTGATAAATTATTTTTTAACATGAATCTTGATTTTAAGATAAGGCTCTTTTGGAAATAGAATTTAATTTATTGAAAATTGAAGTATATATTTTTCACTAATTTTTTTTTATTTTTATTAACATGATGGGGGCAATAAGTAGTAAGCATAGTGGTTATGTTAAATTTTTTTATTTAAGTTTACATTTTATATTATGTATATCCAAAATAATCTTTAATGTAATAATAGTTCTTTTCAATGGTGAGGTTGAAATAGTAAAGTTTGAGATGAGTTTTCGATAAACATTTTAGAGATTTTATGAACTTTCTATCCGAACATTCAACCCTTTCAACATTTAAGCACGTTTAAACAATAAACCAAAGAGATTATAAGACAAATTTTGTTGCAAGATGATATTACTTTTCTTTTCAAATGATGCTATTCAATCTCAAAAAGGGTTCAACAATACTATCTTCATTTTTTCTAAAGGCTTTTCATGAATTATTTTAGATTTTTATTATCTTCATTTTTTCTAAAAGCTTTTCATGAATTATTTTAGAATTTTTTGGATCCTTGTGTAGAAGATTGAATTTTTTTAGACTTTAAACATGGTTAAAACATTGTTTTATTCCAGCATGCATCAGAAGTATGTTTAAATGATATTTCTAAAATATTAATACCATTACATATTATTAGGGATATCAGTAATTTAATGAGAATATGCTTGGTATTTTGATAGAAAAACACATTAATATATAGTGCAACAATAATATGGAGTAGAAAATTATAACTCATTGGAAACGTACTATATAGATTCAAAAGATCATTCTTCTAGAATTATAAGGGTCCCTCTTTCATGGAATTATGGAAATCTTTAAATACAATAAGTACCATATAATACAATGGTGAGAAATAAAAAATTATATTTAAAAAGCATTATCATTTTCCAAAAAAAAAATTAGAAATAAGTCAAGCCTATCATATACATTAAAATTATTCCTCACCCATGACATTATACACCAATGTTTTTCAAATATAACAAGTATCATCTAATGAAATAGTGCTAAAATTTATTTAATAGTTATTGTCATTATTTAACAAAATTTAAACTAAATTGGAATCAATGATACAGGTTTCTAAACACTTTATTTTTAAATAATCATGTTATGAAAATATTAGAATGAATTTTGAAAATGATACTAAATAATTTTAAAATTCACTTGAGGTTTTTTAGTTTTCCAAAAAAAAATTGGAAAACATCTAAATCTGTTGCTTAACCAAATAAAACAAGGCAGCTACTGCCGTAGCGGTAGTCCCTGCCCGGGGGTGCAAATTCCAGGCTGGTTGTAAATTGCTGGAATAAAACTAAAAGCTATGATTCCCGGGCAAATTCCAGGCTGGTTGTAAATTGCTGGAATAAAACTGAAAGCTATGATTGTAAATCCTTAGGCTATAATTAAGTTAAAAATAATACATTTCTGAAAAAGTATGCAAAAACAATTCTCAAGTCAACTAATTCATCGTACGTTGAATGATGCTAATAGGAGGGTCTTAGACCAAGAAATTCGTGACACCTTAGTCAGAGTTAAAACCTTCAGCCACTGTATTAGCCAATATGCATTTTTAACCAATTTGTGGTTCAAGCACTTCTATAACCTTGAATAATTCTATCACTCGATATTCACTTCCAACGACTCTGATTCGGTTTATCAAACTATCATTTCTGGGAAATTCTGAGGTCTCAGAGAGAGATTCAAAAGTAAGCATCGACGCTCCGTCATCAGAGACATAACATGACACATTGTCTACAGGGTAGTCTACTGAAAGGATTGATAATACTGTATTGGCAGTAACCAAAGGAGGCTCCTTCAGTCGATCCACAGTACTCACAAAGAGGTCAACAGGTGCAAGCATTGATGGTTCGCCTTCTTGTTCGTACCTGACAAAATAATACAAAGTAAGGCCTCGTCTATATTTTTGAAATGTAAGTCTATGCAGGGTATCTGGCATTTCCAAAATAATTCCCGTTCATTTATTACAATTTAGGGCATGAGTTGATACCAAGTGCTGGTGTTTATGTCGAAGATACCTTAATGACAGTCGATCAAGATACGTTTCATGACTGATAGGTAACCACTTGGGAAACTGATCAAGAATCCATGACAAGGCAAACCAGATTTCACAAACGATAGAAGTGGCCCAGAGCCCATATGCATTCTTCACTGGATTCAGGAGATGATAGCGGAGAAAAATACCCAGCACTATTAGTCGAATTACAATGACCATTCGGTATGGATTTATTTTGCTTGAAGGAATTGGCACTTTTCGGGACAGTGGCTGCCTTGCTTCATCGGTCCTGCGGCAAAATCAAAGCTCCTAAGCACAACGTTCAAGCTTAGAATCATCAAACGTTGAAAATCGAAGAATTTGATCTTTCCGAACAAACTCAAAACATTCAATCATGCAACCCAAAAGAGAGCAGAACAGAGTTTTTACATTGGCATATCGGGATCAATATAATCTTCAGGCTCATTTGGTGCAAACCCTCCATTATATTGATATCTCCCTTCTGTCATATCCAACTGGCCTAATTTGTTTTCCTTCGATTTATAACCATCACCTCGCTCCTTCCAAGACACGTTCCCAAAGCCATAAGAACCAATATCCCTGTTTGGATCCATGATGATCCTTCCACTCCCACTCCCTGTTTCAAAGCGACACATTCCAATACTCAACAGTGTTCGAAATTTTGAATTTCCACGTAGAATTAAATTAATTCGATAAAAATTAACAGAAATGAAGCCAATGGTTACCCGGCTCGGAGCTTGGATGCACACGCTTCAGCATTGCAGGGTTGGCAAGCAATTGGTTGTCTGCGTAGTATGACGTTGGAATCTCCCAACTCACAACCTTAATTCAACAACTAATGCCATTAGACAAATATCATCATTCCAAACTCCCTGCGTTTTGTACCTATTCTTTTAAATTTCAAACACAGATGTCCATACTTGCATAAATTTATTTTCCGCGTTCTGCTTTTGTTTTAATTTCTTTTTGAATTATTCAGTCTATCAAAACCCCGGAAGAAATTTTTCTATCTCTTGGTGTAACTTAACCATTTGAAACAAATTATTCGATTAAATTCTAAATACATTTCTGGAATTTGTTAAAAAGCATCCTGAATCATTTTCTTTGTCACAAATTTTGTATCTTTTAGGACCTCTCTTGCATCTTGTGTCAAAACCATTTGATTATGACTTCAAACAAATTTCTAAATGTTTATTACTTCCAACAAATGCAAAGATAGAATTTGTAAAAGCCAATTTTATGCATTGCGGCAAGATTTTCTAACCCTTAATCAAATTCTATGCATTCTCCAGAAATTTCGTCAAAGAAAATTCAGGGCATTGATCAGTACCGAGTGGTCGTTTGCAAGTACAGGAATCTGTGGAGGAAGCTCTGGATTATGAGCAATCTGCGAATTTTCGTAGTCGGGACCTCGGCCATAGCTCATGCGTCCGTGGAGCATCGCCTCGGTGATCTACTGCATGTTTCTTTGCTGAGTCTCCACATTAAATTCATGTTATATGTCATCAACGTCTTCTTCATCATCGTCACCTTCCACACATGGACTCCCTGCAAATGCCATACCATATGACCAAATTCGCATCATTAAAGTCATAAATCGTGCTAAATTTACCATGAATGTGCAAATGCAGAACGATGGACGGCGATGGACGGTAAATTGGTCAAGAAATGGCAAATTCGATTTGAATTCGACGGTAAATTTGACAAAACCGTGCAAACTCGACCCGAATTAAACTAAATTTATCAAGAACGTTCAAATTCAACCCAAATTTGCAAAGCTAACATGGGTTATCCTTTCATACTGTTCAGAACGTGCACATTCAGCATAAACTCTACAAACTTTTGAAGAACTCGACACGAATTAGAATAAATTTGCAAAGAACGTTGAAATGTAACATGAACTAGGAAATTTAGTTTGAATCGTACTTTCATACAGGGGAAACCATGCAGATTCGACATCAAATTAGAACTTTTCAAGAATCCGACATGAAGTATAATAAATTTGTCAATAATGTTCAAATTCAACCTGAACCAATGCTACAAAGTTGTCGAGAACGTCCAAATTCAACATAAAATTTTAAAGAGTTCCAGAGCAAAAAATAACCTTTTTGACGCTTGTAACGAGTATTGCACTGCGGGCACGACTGATTTCCTTCTAGTCTCTCGTACTCATAGCACGGCCGACAGAGAGGAAACACGCACTCATTACAGGCAACGAACAGCTCGTCGTCCGTGTTAAGCCCGATGTCCTCGCCACAAATCTGGCAGACGTGGCCACTCAATGTGTTCAAAGGCTTCGGCTGCAATGCAACACAAGAAAACAAATTTTCTAAGTCTCAAATTTAAAATCAGCACAACAACCCGAATGTAACTCACAATGCCTACGAAAAACCAACGTCCTGTATAAATTTCCGACCTCCTCATGTCCATGGATGACCACGAACTCGTTTCTGTTATGAGAACCAGTAACCAAGCCGGCGCTGGCTTCCATTGTTAAGTTCAATTCTCTACCAAATTCAAAAAATTTAAGCTAAAAAGCCCTGCATGAAAGCTCGCCCCTGTGATCCAAAAAGACAAGATTCAGACACTGAATTTCTATCAGATCAGATCCATATACAGAAATTCATCGTTGACGCTCAAGGTGCGAGCCATTGCCTTACTATACTAGGACTTTTGACAGGGTTCCATACATTGTGTAACCTTGGGTGGTAAACATAGGCTCTGACAGGTGGTCAACATGCAGCCATGAAGCTATGGACTTCATGTGATATTCCATAACAATCGTGTCACCATGCCATGAAGCTATGGACTTCATGTGATATGGAATATGTAGTACAATACTTTATTCCCATGCGTGAGCCATCCAGACTTTGGTTAAAACCATTTTTCCGATCTGCACATTCAACAACTTAGCATCTAGACTTTGGTTAAAAAAAAATTTCAAATCTGCATATTCAACAACCCGGCAATAAGACCTCCATTTTAAAACTTTGGATAAAAGCAAAATAACAGCAAAGCTCGAAAATAAAAGTTTGGATAAAAAAGAAAAACATCACTTAAAATTCTTTGGTCAACTTGAATTAATAAGGAGTCAACGTCGATGCGAATACTAATAGTCCCAGGCAGGGACTAATAACCCTCTTGAGACTATTTTATCTTTGTCTCTAAAAATGTAGTATCCTCAAATTTCTCATTCATATAATTATTTTAATGGAATGGAAAAGATATATATCTAAATTTCAAAATAAATTCTTAAGTTTTAGTTTATAAATTTTAAATGCCAAGAAAAATAAAAATATTAGCACTTGAAATTATTTTATTGAAAAATGAAATTAATGTCTTTGCATTGAAATCTTAAATATCAATAGATTTTCACTTGAACAATCAGATTTTCATTAAATATACTAAACTTTTGATAGAAAAATTACTTTATTTATTATTCTAAGATAAATGAATAAAAAATATTTTATTAAAATACAAGAAAAATAAAGTGAATAAAAATAGCATAACAAAATGTCTTACGTACAAATTTAAGTTTTTTAATATGAAAATCTTTAAAATATTCTCTTATTAAAAAAGATTTTGTAAATATTTTTCTTTTAATAAAATTTTAACTTCCTAAAAATACACTTTTTTTTAATATATTTAAATAAAATTTGAATCAAAGTATTAAGTGAATACATTTTTAATCAGTATAATTCAAGAGTTAGATTTATGTGAGTTTTTATGTAGATTAAAAATCATATAATTTTAAATGTAATTCAAAAATTAGATTTATATGACTTTTTATGTAGATTAAAATCATATAATTTGAAATGATATATTGGTGATATTTGTTTTGATAAAGAAAAAATACCATGAACCAAATTTGTTTGGTTCAAACAGTGATTAATATTAAATTCATTTTATTGTATATTTTATTTTATTTGTTAGACAAAACAAGTATAATCAGGTATGAAATAAGAGAAGAAGAACCTAACATAATACTAAATATAGAGAAAACTCATAATACATCAATAATATTGAATAATAAAAAGAGCTAACAAATACAAAGACAATCCCTGAAATTATGTAAATAATATGGAGCACCGAAACCACGTCGGTCTCCACCTTATCCTCCAAATTCCCCACTTTCATGTCGAGGTGCTCCATCTTCGTTAAGGTGACTTCCACACCTGCCTGCACGAGACTAGAGTAAAACGAGACCAAGCCTCCGAAATGATTTGTCCCCAACCCTAGATATTATATCCTTGACTTCCTGCTTAAACGCTCTGTAAATATCCTCATGAGTGGAGCCACTCATACCATTGTCTGATGGGGAAGTCATTTCTTCAGTTCGACGGAATTGAATAGCAAACCACATAGCATGAGCTCTCCACATCCTGGCTCTTATAACCAAATTTAGCTTCAAAATGGTTTCGCAGGAGGTTCCTTCATTTTGCTCTGTAAATTCATTGCCTCTTGATCCTGGTGATGTTCCCACACGATTGTTTTGAGTCATTCCTCCTCGAACTCATAAATAATTAATCCTTCGCTTCTTCTCTTCCTGAAGTCTTGAGCTACGGTCTACCACCTATCGGCATTCATGTCCTTGCTTTTATTAATTATCCATATATTGAAGGAGTCGGTTAATGAGGGGGAGGAATTGATGGGAGGACCACCGTAGGGCATATATACCACAAAATGTAACATTTAATCTGCCTGTCAGGCAGTTTATCTTCGTTTACGCGCCTCCTGCAAATCGAGGTGTTCAAATTATGTTTTAGCGTGGGATAGGACATGTGCTGGTTGTCTCGTCATCCCTTATTTCGCCTTGTTACATATTAACGCCCATATTAGCTTCAGCATTCTCCACTACATTATTACATTATTCTCCTCTTAATAGCGTAGAAATGTAGAAATGTATAGATTCAAATTTATCCAAAATCATATATATATATATTTTCGAATAATTGGCTTTAGATTTATATTTGTTTTTTGTGACCGGTTAACAAATTTTTGGATGGTAATAAGAGCGTCTCCAAAAATGTTTAAATGGCTAGTCCCTTTTGCTTTGCTATTGCTAATTTGAGTCTTTGTAAAAATCCAGGTTCTTGTGCCGGATTATTTGTTGTTAATTTCAAATCGGAGCAAAACTTTTTGCCTACTTATCCATCGTAGCAACTAGATAACCCTGTCCCATTCTCCCCAATTCATTCTCCCCAACTCAATTATTAGTGTATTCGCATTATGGAATTAATTGTAATTTTAATAATTTTTAAAAACTTATAACTTGATTTT
>APFE031263207.1:6784-21247 GCA_000404065.3 Pinus taeda | reverse complement strand
CACAGTTACTTACCATGTGCTTACCATGTTTTGTACATTTGAACCTCCCTGAGAATGGCGGGGCGACAAAGACAAGTACAGTCCATATTGGTCAATCCAAGATACTCTGAAAAAAACCAGACAAAGGCAGCTATTTGAGGCTGTAAAGGAAGGTAAAATTCCACTTGGAGGATAGAGTTTAGAACATCACAATTACAGGTGGGTCCACAATCCATTTAATCAAATCCATAAATCTTCATTAAGCTGTTTCTATTTATATAATACATAATAGTGATTTATGCTTCAAGCGTGTATGATTTTTGAAGCAAAGTTGATGAGCATGGGGTTAAACTCATGTCTCACTCTTGTTAGGTGCCCATGTTCTAGGTATGGGTGTATTGTGTATGCACAAGCTTTGCTTTGGTAGGGTTGAATTTCACCAATGGTAGTCACAGATACCATTAACCCATTTCATTGAGAGCTTATATTGATAACAAACTGCAAGGGATATATTATTGATACCAGGTAATATGATTTACCAAAACCTTAGAATAGATTTCGGGAAGGCCACTTGCTAATAAAGTAGTAAATGGAAAAAAGTGAGCTTCCCATTTCTTGAATCATGTTACTGTGCCAAAAAGGCTTTAGATGATATGATGCTGTAATGGCCTAATTGATTCATCTTGTGATTGCAATGCCTCAGGTGACACTTCCTAGCAATTAAACTCATACTATTTCAATGTTATATAAGATGGATCCCTACAAAACCATTGTTAAATGGGCCATATAGCAATTGTATCTTATGTGATTATTTTGTTTCTTTCATTCATTTTCACTCTATTTCAGCTTCATTTTTCTGTACTTCTGATGCTATCTTTCTTTAATTAATCATGCAGGAACTGAATATCTCAGAAGAGAAGTTAGAATACTCTGATTCACTGATGGAGATGAGTCAAGGACAATGGGAAGGCCACCTTCGTTCAGAGATTTACACTCCTCACTTGCTCAATGCGATTGACAGATCTCAGCCTGACTTCCATGCGCCTGGTGGAGAGTCTCAACGTCAAGTTGAGTTTCGTGTTATTGAATTTATAAACATTAGAGTACTGAGGAGGGATGAAAATCCAATACAGAGGAATTCTGGATAGTTTCAGAAGCAGATCAAATGCTCCGGGAGTCAAAACTCTCTAATGCAGGTTCATCCAAACAATTAAGAAGAAGAAATTCTGGTAAAAGCAAGTTGCAGTTTGTCACTACAGGAGATAATGAGACTGCAACTGATTCTTCTTCCAGAGAAGGTAGGAATTGGAGGCAATCATCGGAACAAACCAAATAAGCCGCTCAATGTGTAGCCATCTTCACGCATGGGATGGTTATAAAGTGCCTTATCAGGGGATTGCTTGGGTCTAATCCGACAATGACTCATCGGCTATGTATTGACTACACATCCATGACTGTTGTCTGTTATTCTTTTAAAACAGGATGGCAAATTCAGAGGATCAATGATACTTCACATTTGAGGCTTCTATAAGATCATTTTCTGTTTAAAGGCAACGAAGGTTGCTGCCACATATTTATGGATATCTAATTATGTCAATACACTTGGTGCCCTGGCATAGCTGTCATCTAATATTTGAAGCACATGAGGAAGCTCCATTTTGATTTTTAACGTAAAATTTTTAAATGGAAAGTAAAGGATGGATTGGCCAACATAAGGGGTGTCGTGCACTTCAGTTACAGTTGTTCACACTATTGAAAAAATCAAATTGCTTCACCAAGGATGAAATTAGCATTGGCAAGGTTTGAAATTAGCTTCAAATGGTTAAATTCAAGCTACCATGATACATTTATGCTTCGGCTTCTTCAGTTAGTTTTTGGTTTCTAGTACCTCGAAGTTAAGGTGCTTCATATTTATAGATGAATTTTCCTTGCACATTTATGCAATGTGGTCTTTATTTTTGAGGATTTTGAGACACTTGTATCACTGGAGTTCAAATGCTTTTCTGGAGAGAGTTTTATACTGTTAAATCAATTTATAGAACACGTGTTCTGATTTACATCATTGAAGGAAGTTGTTGCTTTTCGTTCCTCAGAGGGATAAACAAATTTGTGGAGATTGGAAGGGTATAGACATTATTAACATCATATGCGGATTATCAATTTGATCCATGTATGCTGTCATGCCATTATTCTCCATTGTAAATTTGGTCACATTTCAAGTTGATTTTTAACGTACCATTCCCATATTTAGTGTTGTCTAAATTGCAAAACATAGAACTATTGCAGGAGTACAATTACAATGAATTCCCAATTAATAGTTATTGTAAATACTAAAATGCAAAATAAAATAAAATGTGAATAAAAAGAAAAGCAAATAGCTTTTGGATTTCCGATTGTCACTACAGGTTGGCTTTTGAAAAAGGCAGACCCTCTTAAATTTTAAATGCATGGCTTGGGACAAGAAAAATTACATTGAATTGAATAAACTTTATTTAGTATCAATATGGCGTCAAGTATCAGAAGTTAAATATTGTGCTGACAATTGATTCTTATTGCCTCATATCAACTCTACTAACCCAAATGATAAATTTCTCTTCATGCAACCAGTTTCAACTATTTCATTCATTCAAGGATGTTCTTGATTTGTAAATTCATCATCAAGCAGAATCCTGTGAATTGGGTGAGTTTGACATTCGAGTTAGAATCACATTCTATCAAGGTGGAGGTCAATGCATTATACAATGACTCTACAATGAAAGCCACCCTCTACCAGTGCAATTTAGGAGGTATATAGCTCTAAACCTGATATATTGTGGTTGCATTTTGACCTTATTATAGATTCCATCTTAATCGAGATGGTTGTTTTCATTATTCTATGACTTTTTTGAGGTTTATTAGAACATTTAAGATGCTTGTATATTTATCTTACCCAACATGCTTATGTCATTCTCAAGAAACAACAAGCGAGGAGAAGATGAAGCATGTGGATCCTACCATTTTGGTAGTCATATGAGCAAGAGAAACAACCGCATAATCAAGTTGAAAGGATACACGGATACACTTAACGTGCAGTTGAACAATGAGATTGTTTCAGGATAGTACCTTTCATAATGAATTTCCTTAATGTTATTATAATAAATGATAAATTGGAACCAAAGAACAGCTAATATAACCCAACTTTTGAATACTATCACATTAAACAAGGCAAATAGAGACCCCCTTAATAGCGTGGGTAGAAATAATAGAACTTTATAGTTGTAGCTTCTTGAAGATTTGGCTGTGTTTTGGCACTCTCTTTGTTGGAAGTGGATTGTAATGAATACCTGTTGGCATATCATCTCCGTCTACTGAGTCTCGACATGCTGGCACTCGCTGCATTGCATCTCATTTTCCTCTTGCAGGAAAGAAAAATATTTCTTTCCGGCAAGAGTGTCAAGGACTTGGTCCACAAATGGAAGAGGAAAATGATCATTTTGCGTGGCTTTATTTAGTTCTCTATAATCGGCACATATTCTCTATTTGCCATTATTTTTAGGGACTACCACCAATGGTGAAGCCTACTGACTATCAAAGAGATGTATAAAATTAACATCAAGAAGTTTTTGAGGTTCCTATTTTACTATGTCCTTGAGGTGTGGATTCAATCTTCCTTGAGGCTGGCGAATAGCTCGAGCATTTTTCTCGATATAAATATGACATGTGCACAACTATGGATCGATGCCCTTCATATTAGAGTATTCCCAGGAAAAAACTTGTTTATATTTTTGAAGAATTTGAATCAAAAATTCATACTGAAGGTCATTAAGATTGGCATTAATATTCAATGTCTTGCCAGGCTCAATTTCAATGGGAAAGCTATTGTGAACTGAAGTTGTGGGGGTATATGCTCAGTGTTCAATTCCTCTAGTGGATTTCCTTGGGCTTTGTTATCAAGCACAACTTTTAGGATTTGACATGTTGGGTTTCCAATAATGGAAGGTTGATTAATAAACCCATTAATTATATCGTCCTTGGTCTGTCTTTTAAAGATAAGAGCTTTATCGATGATGAGAGGAGAGCGCAAATTTTCTTCCTAATATTTGGGAGGGAAACATCTAAAATCGTCAGTCGACATGTTGGGTTTAGCGGGTGGGTATAGGATAAGATTCTTGATAGATGGTCCCTTAGAGATTTTCATACTTCCAGTTCGACACCCGATGTATGCATCTGTAGTGGAAAGCAATGGTATGCTTAATATCAAAGGGTGTCCTAGTTTATTTTTAGGATTAAGGACCAGAAAATCCACTGTGTATTCCTAGTAATTTACAAAACCAATGATATCGTCTAAGGTCCCTTCCGATTTTACTACGGATCTGTCATCTAGTTCCAACATGGTTGGAGTTGGTTTAAATCTAGTTATTCCAAGAAGTCCACAAGTTTCGTGTGTTATAATATTTATGGCAGCTCCAAAGTCCACTAAAGTGTTTGGGAAATTATATCTATAAATCTCGACAATGACTACAGGGTTTCCAGGATCATCATATTTAATAGGTATTTGTTTTTCTAGAATGAGATCAGAGTGTTTTTCTAAAACATGGACTATAGGGGAGTCTTTTGGTTTCCTACCAGGATTCTTAACACACAGTTCTTTGATGGTTTTCGCATAAATGGGTATTCGTCTAATAGCCTGTAGGAGAGGGATTTTGATACATAAGTTTTGTAATTCCCCTAAGAGATCAAAGTCGGGATATACACGTTTTTACTATGGCTAATCTCTTAGGGAATGAAGGAGGAATGTTTGTAATCTCAATGGGTTCCTATTTTTTAGTTGGTTTACTAGACGATTATGCTTCAATATTGATTACGGTAGAATGAGAATGTTTTGTCAAAGGATGCTCTTTAGCAGGATTGTCGTTTTTTGGTTTCTCTTGATTTTTTGAGTGATATTTTGGAAAGATAGTTCTCCCAGACCTCAAACATAATTTGTTACATTCCAAAGAGGGAGGCAGAGAATCCAAAGTTTCCAGAATTTCTAAAAATTGCAGGGGTCTATTATTTGGATTCAGATTTGGTTGTGCATGTAACTGAGGTCGTAGAGGAGGTGGAGATTTTGGAGGTAATTGAAATGGAGGTTGTAATGGTGGTTTATTTTGTGACTGAGGCATTACTCCCATCGATTGATTAATAGGTCCAATGGGGCGTTGTCAATTCTGGTACCACATTGGCCCTTGGGTAGGTTGATTTGCCCATCGTACAGGGTATGGGTTATTTGGTGTGTTATGTCGTGAGGTTGTGGAACACTGTTGATTTGGCCAAAAAGGACCAGGGAATGATTAGTTTGTCCAGGGTGATGAAGTGTTTGGCTAAGGCTACCAGGTAGTAGAAGAATGTTGCTTGTCCTACCAATTTAATGCAGGAAACTATTGTTGACCAAATTGTCTAGAAAAAACATAGAAGGGTCCCGCAGCATACTTGGTGGTTGATTCTGCCATTGTCGTCAATGTGCCACAAAAGATGTTGGTTCTGGTTCTTCTTCAGCTTCCTTAAATACAACTTTCAACCCAAAAAGTGAAGGAAAACGATCGGTCGAGTGATCTTTGGTAAAAATAACAGATATCTCGACTGTATCCAACGAGCATTCTTTATGACTATGCTTCTTTTGATAGAGAGGACAAAAAATAGCTAATCCATGTTCCGCTTTAGCTTGCTTTTGTTTTACTTGTAAAACATCTTAGTGTACTTAAGATATCATTTTTAAAATATTCTAAAAGATTACCAATCTATGCTCGTGTAACTCCCCCCCCTGCAATTCTAGTGGATTTATTGAGAGGATTGCGAGCTCCAGGATTGGTTCATGTACTCTCTTGTGAACATCTGATACAAAATTTTACAATGCCATCATATTCCTCTTTAGAAATGTCACCCTACCCCATTAAATTAAACCTTAGTATCCATTCATCTTTCATACCTCTAATCAAAGTGGTTTTCAACACGTCCTTGGGTAGAGTACTATATGGTGATATTTGTAAATTATATTAAAATCTTTCAACATACTCTTCCAAGGTTTCATCTTCTTTTGATGTCATCTTAAATATTTCTTCTCTTATATCTCTAGATTGACAATAATACTAGTACTTAGTAAGCAAAGCCTATT
This sequence comes from Pinus taeda, assembly GCA_000404065.3. Taxonomy (NCBI): domain Eukaryota; kingdom Viridiplantae; phylum Streptophyta; class Pinopsida; order Pinales; family Pinaceae; genus Pinus; species Pinus taeda. The sequence continues at coordinate 15,135 of APFE031263207.1, read as the reverse complement.
TCATTTGACCCCACGAAGTTATAGTACCACCCCCCAATCCCATGAACCATTGTAATGCTGCTCCCTTTAAGATAGAAGGAAACAACTTTAATTTTTGGGGGTCAATAGTATAATCATATCCCCGACATAAGACATCGAACTCAAACAAAACTGTATTGGAGTCTTCAAAGACCATCCCATGAAAGTTTTCCAAAGTTTTTGCAACGGGATAACCTTCATTGATGCATGAGCTTGCAGATCAACAATAGGATATTATATGGTTGAGGTTTGTGTTCCTCTTACTATATTTTCCATTTGATCAAAGATCCATCAGTAACCTTTAGGGATCCTATAATGAAGAGGTACTAACAAGAAAAGATTAATATGCTGACGAGGTTCTTGGCCTTGAGCAGGTCTCACAACACTGCTCAGGTCAAGAATTTTAGTTTCTCGTATCACAATGGGTATTGCAAGAGATTCTTGCTCAGAAGGTTGAGGGTATGGTTCACTTGTCTCACCTCTCCCTTTTCTTAATTTACAAGAGTGCCCCTCATTCTTATCAAAATGATCGAGACGTCTAACAGGGATTTCTTGGAAATTCTACTAAGATCCTAAAGTTTTATCATGAATCTCAGCATTATCTGCAGCAGATGACCCTCCTACTCGAGGGGAAATGATAGTAGAACCCTTCCTAGATACTACTTGGGGACCTACCAATGCTTGAGAGTTTGATTTAAAAATGATTTTGTCTATAAAGGTTGTTCTTCCAAGGCCAACTTGACCTTGGGTTTTGGTGATTTTCGAGGTAGATTTCTGATCTATTTCTATTTGATTCTTAGTTCTAGGTTTCTTTTTAGTCATATACACTAAACAACCTAAACGTATCAGCCGAGGGTAGGCACTAGCACAATATTTTTACTTGGGTGTGTGCGCAATTTCTTACCTTTCGTCTTTAATACCCAACCCCCAAGGACAACCTCCATGACAACGACGGAAAAATGTTGAGCCAAGTAATTGTTCCTAAAAGGACCAACTAACTACTACACATTAATAATTTTTCAACCCGAGGTTTCAATTTTATATTTTAAGGTTATCAACACATTTTATGCAAGATAAATGTTGGTATGACTAGTTATTTCTATCTTATTGAAAAACAAAGTTGTAATGTTGAAGAAATCAACTCATAATGCAATTTATAACGACATCGAACCATTCATAACATCAACTTCTAAATGCTTTATGAAGGAAAGAATAAAGGAAAACCTACTGAGCATTAAATTGTTACTTAGGGAACAACAACTACAAAATGGAAAAACAGTATTGCAGAATCATACCATCGAAAGCAATTAAGTATGCAAGATAACGGTCTATGATAATATACAGGAAATGATAGGAAATTATGATATTCATGACATATTAACTACAACAAATCTACTATGTAAAAATCTCTATAAATCTTATTTAAAGCAGAGCATATGATTTAATGAACAAGCAATGAGAAATTAAGAGCAATTATGCAAATGGAAATAGTTGAGACAAAAGAATTAAACACCAACTTAATAGTACAGGTAAATATAGTGTTGCTTCTAGGATCGAACCTAAATCCCTAGAATCGAACTGCCTTATGAAAAGAATCAACACCACAAAAACTTTGAGTAATAAACACTTCCATTCAATTGCAGAGAACTGATTACAATCGATGTCTTTGCAAGTTTGAACTTATGTCAAAAACAATATTACAATTGAACAACCCCTTTTGAGGCTTAATGCATGTTTTTATATCACATTGGTAAAAGATAAGAAAAGTTAGTCTATTTCTGATAAAAAATGATCCTGAAAATCTAAAGATTCTTAGGATGTTCATTTTAAGCTACAAGAGATCTTAATGCATCTTGAGGACCAAGTCGGAAACTCGTCGTTGACTAATTTGCTCCAAACAAGGTGTAACAGCCTGAAGCTATCCAATTTCTTCCAGGAAGTAGTGTCAAATACCAATTCATCAATAGATTCCTATCCAAAATAAGAATCCATTCGTAAGTAAATAACACTTTAATGGTCAAATTCGTTCATACGGATAATGAAATAATAAATGCATATAAAACACTCCTAGAATTCATACTTCATAAGTTATCATAGCCTAATTAGAAAAAAGACTTAGAAAATAATATAAAAATGAAGGAGTAAGGCAAGGAAATTATGACAATTATGAGGTCCAACAAACTTGTGACCTTTCCCCTTCCTTTTCTCCGATTTTCCATTATTTTCATAAATAAAATGCCAATAAATGCCTTATGCCTTTTCAAAACCTTTTCCATTTCCCTTTCCAATTTCCATAGCCATTAATCAATCACAAACGATCCCCATTACTATTCTTTTCCCAACATTCAACTTGTAATACGTGTCCCATGACCTTGGCTTTTATTTTCCTTTATTAGCGTTATTACATGGATTTTTGACCAGGGTTGTTACAAAACACTCCCCCTTGGGGGAACACCGTCCTCGATGTTCAATGACACCTACAACTAGCAAGACCACTGAAAAGAAAAACATATTGCCCATGGAGCTTTATAACTTAGCTTGTTGCAGTGTTTACAATGAATAACCTGCTGGAAAGAAAACCAACATGACAAACATAGAAACATAACAACATGAAAACCATATCGCTTATTGGAGCTTTATAACACAACTCATGGCGATATTTACATCCATATACATATACCAAAACACCACACCAAAGTATATACCAAAAGACATCTACTCAACCAGTGAATAGAAAATAATACATAGCTCACATTTGATCATCCATCTCCCATGTAGCTTCGTCAGGTCCAAGTGTTTCCACTACATTTTAACCTGCTCGATTGCTTAGTTCCCGAGCATGAGTATCTTTCTTTACAAAATGCGCTGAGGTTTTGACTGGAATTCTCCTCCTAGCTCTACCTGCAATACAGACCAGTCAATCACATGATCAACATATTTAACATACTTCTTAGGCAATGACACATGGAATACATCATTGACTTTCACTGTCAAAGGTAGTGCAATTCGATCAACTACTGGTCCAATCCTCTCAAGAATCTTAAAAGGTCCACAATATTGAGGTTCCAACTTGGCACATGATCCAATCCTCAAGAAGCTCTTCTTGGGATTGATGCGCAAGTACACTTGTTCCCCAACCTGAAACTCCTTAAACATCGTATTATGATATGCATAACTCTTCTGTCTATCCTATGTTTCCTTTAGATTCTTCTTGATTACATGCATTTATTGTTCCATTTGTGCCAACATGTATGGTCCTATCAACAACCTGTTCACTAGATCACTCCAACTGATGGGAGTATTACAACTCCGCCCATAGAGTGTCTCAAACAGAGTCATCCTCAGAGATTCCTGATACCCATTATTGTAAGAAAAATCAACCAGTGGAAGATACTCTTCCCACTTTCGTTGTTGACGCTTGACGTACATTCTCAACATGTCCTCCAAAATCCTGTTGAACCTATTTGTCTATCCATTTGTCTGCGAATGATAACATGTAATGAAAGCCAACTATGTACCCAAACCTGCAAACAACTCTTTGTAGAACCTAGAGGTGAACTTGGCATCTTCGTCTGATACGACCTCCTTTGGTACACTATGCAACCTCTCTATATCTTTGATGAAGACCCGTGCTACATCATTAGTTGAATAAGTAGATTTCACTGAACTGAAGTGTGCTACCTTTGTCAACCTGTCCACCACAACCATGATAGAATCATGCTATCTAGTTGTCCTCAATAAAATTGTAATGAAATCTGCAGAAATGACGTCCCATTTCCACTCTGAAATCATAATAAGATGTAATAATCCACCTGGATGCTTGCACTCTGCTTTTACCTATTGACAATCCAAGCACCTAGCCATAAACTCAACCACTTCATTCTTCAAATTCAGCCAATAATATAACTTCTTCACCATGTCAATGTCTTTTGATATCTTGGATGACTTGAATATGATTTAGCATGAAATTATATCAGGATAAGCTTCTTGAGCCCGCTGTCATTCAACACATAGATCTTGTCCCTAAATCTGATCAAACCATCTGCCGTCAAACAATAGTCCACTTACTGATCACCTGTACCCTACTGTAATCTATGCATAAGCTCCCTATACCCGTCATCCTACTATCCTGCCTGTAATATTTGTTCCTGTAAATCTATCCCATAGAAACTCATAAATTCTATGTGATTTACCTGTACTGTCTTGCTAAGACCATCCACAACCATGTTCTATTTACCTTTAATGTACCTGATCTCAAATTTGAAATCACTGATCATGGCCAACCATATAGCTTGTCTAGAATTCAGGTTTGGTTGGTCAAATATATACTTCAAACCACTGTGATCACTCATTAATGTAAACCTCCTGCCAAGAAGATAGTGCCTCCACATCTTCAAATCATGGATGATCAATCCCAACTCAAGATCATGTGTAACATAATTTTTCTCATGCTCATTCAATTTCCTTGATTCATAACATACCAGCTATCCCTCTTTCATCAAAACCCCACCAAGTTCTTTCTTGCAAGCATTTGTACATACCACAAACCCTTTGTTTGGATTTGCAATCTTTAAAACTGGAGTATTTGTCAACAAATGCTTCAACTGCTCAAAACTGTTTGCACATTTCTCTGTCCATTCAAATTTCTTACCTTTCCTCTACAATTATGTAGTGGGATAGACTCTCTGGGAGAAGTTCCTGATGAACCTCCTATAATAACCTACTAACCCTAGGAATGATCTTACATCATCCACATTTCTAGGAGCTTCCCATTCCATGATAACTCTCATCTTTTTGGATCCACTGCTATTCCTTCCTTGGAAACTACATGCCCCAAGTAATGTAACTCCATTTGAAAGAAAATGCATTTACTGAGCTTAGCATACAACTGATTCTCTCTTAGCAATCTCAACATTGTTGCTAACTGTTCGACATGCTCTTCATCATTCTTGGAATATATCAATATATCATCAATGAATGCAATAACAAACTTGTCCAGATAAGGACACAATACACTATTCATCAAGCACATAAAAGTAGATGGAGCATTAGTCAAACCGAAAGGAACTACAACAAATTTGTAATGCCCATACCTGGTCCAGAAAGCAGTCTTGTAGATGTCCTTTTCTTTAATGTGTACTTGATGATATCTTGATCTCAAGTCAATCTTCGAGAACATTGATGCTTCCTTCAACTGGTCAAATCAATCATCAATTACCGACAATGAATACCTGTTCTTGAAGGTCACCTTGTTCAACTATCTGTAACTGATGCATACTCTTAGAGTACCATCTTTCTTCTTCACAAACAACATTGGTGCACCCCAAGGTGATACACTTGGCTAATGTATCCCTTGTCAAACATTTCCTTCAGCTACACCTTTAATTCCACCAACTTTGGTATACTCATCCTGTATGGTACCTTTGATGCTGGTACTTCCCCTGGTACCATCTCAATAGAAAAATCCACTTCTCTATGAGGCGACAATTCTAGAACCTTTGCAAGAAAGACATGTTGAAACTGCTGTAAAATGGGGTACCTAATCAAAACTTCTGCATCCTCTACATCCTTATTTTTATCACTGGAAGTATGTACTGCAAATAACACACCCTTTCCTGCAACTGTGGTTTTCCTACATAGCTGTAACCATTTTGACTGACATTGCCTTCTTATTACCCTGCAATATTCTTTGTTCCCCATGGTCATCCAAGCACTCAATGACCTTGTCATAACAGTCCACTTTGGTCCCGTGAAGATATATCCAATCCATACCCAAAAACATACTATATGATCCCAATGGAAACACATTAAAATGTGTTGACATAGGCATACCATTCAAGTCAAATGCATTAGCTCTTACCCAGTGATGAACTATTTTCTTAGTACCTGTGGCCAACTGCACTAACCAAGACTCTGCATGCACTTATTTATTCAAAATACGCTTATCCACCAATTCAATATTACCATAACTATTATTAGATCCATGGTCAATTAAAATAGAAACAACTTGATCACAAATCTTACCATCCATCTTGATAATAGATGCTTGGTGATCTGCCTACTTGTTATCTAATGCTACATAGATCCATGGAACACTCTATCCAACATCCCCCACTGTCCGCGCTTCTTGTGCACTGTAGATCTGAGGCCTACCACCCTGATGCTGTGGAAAATATCTCCTATGATTCTCTCCACCACAAGTCCAACACTATAAAGGTTTCCTACCATCACCCTTGTTCTGCTCCTTAGACCGAAATCCCTATCCTCTATCAGGTGCATGGAACTTCTTAGGCATTGTTGCATTTTCTTTATTACCTGTGTCCTGGGGTCTTGTTTTCTTTTTATCCCATCTCCCTTTATTTTTATCATTACCTCTCCAATCCTATTTAGTCTTAGATATGAACTTTGATTTTTCATAACAATGCTTTAGATTCCTAATAGCTTCCTCCAATGATGTAGGCTCATCAAACTCAATCTTATCCTTGAATGCTACCGGCAATCCACTGATTAATTTGTGAATCTTCACTTCCCCCCCTTAAGATAAGACACATACCTCAATAGCTCCAAGAATCTGCTAGTGTACTCCTCATCATTCATGGATCCCATCTTTAGATGATCTGAATTTAAATAGGAACGCAACAAATTACAGAGATAACCATAAACACAAAGATGCAACGGAAATAATACTTCATTTCATTAATGTAAAATACTGAAATATGCTTACAAACAGAAATGGAAGTAAACCAGCTAGGGTGATGGTAGCTTATCTCTGAGAAGAGATGTGGTGGCTACATGCCTCTGAACTGCCTTACAATGAGGTTCAAGGGCCTTTTTATTATTGAAAAATAAGAGCAAATCCTAAACAACCAAAACCCTAACTTGAGGAGATGTAACACTAAGAGTTTATGGGCCCCGTTGGGGTGAGTTGGACAACCAACTTCCCGGGGTTGCGACTTGGTCATATTATCTCCGTTTGATGCGCATGATAACCCGTTGGAAAGATCTCCCTAAGTACTAAGACAGAAAAAACAATTTTAAACAAAAAATCTTTGGTAGTAGATTTCCAAAAAAACGTCGTTCAGGGCCTCAAAACGGCTCCGAAAGTTTAGGGCCCAAAAAACCGCTAAAAATAGTAAATTGTGCTACAATTAGAAACTAAAAAACTGAAAGAAGAAATGGTGGGGGTCCAAGTGGAATTGGTGGGTGGCCACCAATATCCACCTGGATCATTCCTCCCCCCTTAGGAAGCAATGGTCCCTATTGCATTGAGTTCCTCCATGAGGTGAGGAAACTTCTGTTGAACTTGGTCCCTGGTGAGCCACTTGCCATGGTGAAGGTGTTGGCCTGCTTTGAAAACTTGATACAGTTGGATATTTTGCTGGCAAGTGTGCTTGATCTGTGTGTCCATGATCCGATTAGTTGCAGCTTGTTCCATGCAATCTGGATTTATGGGTGTGAGTTGTTCTGTAATGTCAGATGTGTTTAGTAATGGTGGAAAGTATGGCTGAAGGCAGTCTACATTGAACACTAGGTGCAGGCCAAGGAATGGGGGAATGCTAAGCTCAAATGCATTGTATCCCACAGCCTAGGTAATGGTGTAAGAACCATATCAGAGTGGTCTGAGTTTCCAATAGGCTCCGGTAAGGTGTTCCTTTTGCAAATGCAACCAGACTTTGTCACCCACCTGAAACTTGTGTGGCACCCGATGTTGATCATGTTGTTGCTTGTACTTGGCATTTGATTTCTCCATAATGTCATGGACCTGCTGGCTAATATGTTGGATGTGCTCAATGAAGTTGTTTTCCTTATCTGTTTCGAACTCGGCATGAGCTGAATCTGCATGAGTAGCTGAAAATGGCATGGCCACATCAATGGTACATAGTGGCTGGAATCCCAAGCCCACTTGAAAAGGGATATGGCCAGTCGAGCTGTGGAGAGCCTGGTTGTAGTTGTGCTGAACATAGGGGAGGCTCTTGCCCCATGTGCGTGGATTCTTTGAGTTGTACATGCGCATAATGTGTATGATCATCCTATTGACAACCTCTGTCTGGCCATCAGTTTGAGGATGGAAGGCTATGGACTTAGTGAGTTTGGTACCAAAATGTACTGAGGAACCTATTGTCCCAATCTAAGATGATAGATCGTGGGATCCCAAAGTCTACCCACACTCGTTCAAAGAAGAGTTTAGCAGTGGCTTCTTCTGTGATATTCTTCTTGCAGGCCGCCATAATGGCCATCTTCGAGAACCTATCAACGACCACAAAAACACAGTTGTTTCCATGCTTAGTGGAAGGAAGGCCTGACATGTAATCCATGGAGATGGATTCCCAAGG
>APFE031263203.1:35175-77668 GCA_000404065.3 Pinus taeda | reverse complement strand
GGTATGCTCAACAAGAAGGTATAGACTTTGAAGAAACTTTTGCACCGGTTGCTAGACTTGAAGCCATAAGAATGTTCCTTGCTCTTTCTAGCTTTCAGAGGTTCAAAGTATTTCAAATGGATGTGAAATCTGCATTTTTAAATGGAGAATTAGAAGAAGAAGTGTATATCAAGCAACCAGATGGATTCATCCTTGGAAATTATCCAAAACTTGTATGCAGACTTGAGAAGGCACTCTATGGTCTTAAACAGGCTCCAAGGGCTTGGTATTATCGTCTGGACAAATACCTCCATCAACAAGGTTTTTCAAAAGGATCAGCAGATAGAAATCTATATATAAAAATTGATAATGATAAATTGTTAATACTTGTCATGTATGTTGATGATATCATCTTTGGTAGCAATGAAGAAGCCATGAGTCAAAACTTTGCTTTGGTGATGTAGAAAGAATTTGAAATGTCCTTGCTTGGTGAGCTGGCATATTTTCTCGGTTTGCAAGTCCAACAAAACAAAGACGGTATCTTTCTATCACAAACCAAGTACCTCAAGAAGATCTTGAAGAAATATGGCATGGAAGATTTGAAAACAGTATGTACCCCTATGGTAATAGGATGCAGGCTCAACGCAAATGATGAATCAACAGCAGAACATCAACCAACCTATAGGTCCATGATTGGTATTCTGCTCTATCTGACAGGTACCTGACCATACATCATGCATGCATTAGGAATAGTTTGAAGATTTCAGGCAAATCCAAAGGAAGCACACTTCAGGCGGTTAAAGGGATTTTCAAATATCTTCAAGGAACACAAAACTATGGCTTATGGTATCCTAGAGATACAGATCTCACACTTCATGCATATACAGATGCAGATTGGGTAGGAAGCATGGATGACAGAAAAAGAACTAGTGGTGGTGCATTCTTTATGGGTTCCAGATTAGTATCTTGGTTCAGCAAGAAACAAAGTTCAACTACTTTATCTATAGCTGAAGCAGAATATGTGGCTGCTGCATCTTGTTGCACACAACTCCTTTGGATGATGCAAACTTTGCAAGATTTTCAAATCACTTGTACTCCACCTATCTCCATTTTATGTGATAATACAAGTGCAATCAGTATTTCAAAGAATCCTGTCATGCATTCAAAGACCAAGCACATACCTATCAAATATCATTTTCTCTTAGAACAAGTGCTTGAACAAAAGGTCAAATTGGAGTATGTTCCCTCCAAGGAACAGGTTGCTAATATAGTCACCAAACCACTGCCCAGGGAGACATTTGAATACCTCAGACAAAAGTTGGGAGTAGTTGATGCATCATCTTGCTGTTGAAACTTGTCTGTTTCAGAGAAAAGTAGTTGTACGTGAGTTTCATGTGGAGCATCCGCATACATACGCTGGTTTCTATGGATATAGTCGCGTATATGTTGATTTGAAGACAAACAGTGGGCCAGGCTCAGGATGAAAAGAGTTTGATATGGGTCAGACAGAGACCATCTGGCACAGGTTCAGGGGGAGCATATATACTTCTAATAATGCATTGTTGGCATTATCTTAGAAGATCTTGGTTCAAGTTCACAGTTGTTTTTGGTTTCAGGTGGAACAGGTGTAGAGGGAGAACATGGTTGCTGGTCTAAATAATGATTGATAGATGCTGTTGATGACTATCATAGTCTTGTTGTAGATATTTCGTCTCTATGTCGTGTATTTCTTTTCTTATCAAGGTCATGTAACGGCCTACTTTGGTTTCCCCACTATGCCTGGGATGGATGATGTAGTGTTCTTGTTTTATCATGTGTAAACCTTTGGTGTATCCCCACTTGGTTGGGTGGATGAGTCAATATTGGTATATCCCCACTTGGTTGGGAGATGGATCTATGTATGAGTCTTTGGTGATAGGAAGGTCATTTATGATGTATAAAGTCATGTTTCTTCTTGTACAACATCTTCTTGCAGACCTTTCCTACAGTTAAGGGAAGCATGGACAGCACAGCACAGCAGAGATTTCAGCATGTACTCAAGGGGAGCATAACCCTTTGCACTTGATGACAAAGGGGGAGAATGACTTTGAGTGACTTGGGGTTGCCATCAAGTCCAAAGGGGGAGATTTTGGAATTATGACACAGGTTTGGCACTATGACACAGGTGTTGTCCTTGATGGAAACTCACTCAAATGACAAGTCACAGTTCAGGTTCTCAAAATGAAAGAAAAAGAGATATACGCAGGTTCCTCTTAACCAAGTCGCATATACACACGGGTTCAACGATCAAAAGGCGCGTATACATATGCATGCACTTTCATGCAAAGAAAAGCACATACATGTGGGAAAACTTATTTTTGGTCCATGGTATTTAGTCCTTGGTATTTGAACCTATGGTTTTGGACCATGGTATCTCGTCCGAAGTGTTGAACCCAGGTATTTGGTTCAAGGTAATGGTTCTAAGTGGTTTTGGTCCATGGTATTGAATAAGGCCTTAGACTATAAAAGGAGGAGAAGATCATTAGGCAATGGCACTTAAGTGATTGAATATCTTATGAAGAGCAAGATCTAGAATTGGGTTATGGTGCATAGTTGGATCTAAACCAAGGAGGAATATGTGTGGTAGAAGAAGGATAAGTTCTATTGTTGGGTCAAGATCTGAAGGCTTGAATAGTAGTATCTTTGTGTGATTTTGATCTGTTATATTTGGCACATGATTGGATCTATAAATCTGATAATATGGGTATAATTGATGTCTAAATGAGTAAAAAGGGCAAATTATCTTTTATAGATCTGTACGTAGGTTTGGCACAACAGAGGCGCGTATACACGTTGGTTCAGTAAGTAAAAATTGCGTGTACGCTGGTTGGCCTTAATACAGAAGCGTATGCACACAGATTCTACATATTTAAGTAGCGTACGCCTCATGAAATATGTTTTAGCTACTTCTATTTATTGCTGCAGTGTTCTGGGTTCAGGATTGGTTTCTGGTTACTGTTAATGTATTCTAGTTACAGCATTCAGAGAAGTAATTGTTTGATTCAGTTTTGATTGAAGCAAAGGATATTGGTTGATGCAGATATATTTGATGTTTGATTATTGTCATTAATGGATCCAGTCTAAAAAATTATGAAACGTGGTCCCTGGAAGAAAAAGAGAAGGTTGTAGCCTTCTGTAGGTCAGCACCTACGTACTAGTACATCAGCTAGTACAAGAGCTAAGAGGGTTGTAGCTCCCTTCTAGGAGAAGTTGGAGAATGAGAGAAGGTAGTAGCCTTTTGCAAGTAGAAGCCTACATACTGGTATAAGACTGCACCAGTACAGAAATATTGTAAAAAGAAGTTTCTTATTAAAATAAGATAGAGACGAATTGCAGCAGGTGGTTTTCACCCACATTGGGTTTCCACCTTATATCTTGTGTCCATGTGTTTGATGATCTGTACTATTTTACTACACATGTTTATTGTTCTTATGGTTAATGAAGTTCTGATGCACTGATTAAAGATCAACATTTAATGAATCATAAGTTTACTGATCTACGCTTGTTGCTTTAGACATAGTAGCGTATATACGCAGTTTCCCATAACTGAAGTAGCGTATACAAATCTGATTGTGAAATGAAAAATAATTGATTTGATAATACTGATTCACCCCCCCCCCCCCCCCCACCTCAGTATTATTTCCAACATTAACTGCAAAGCAAATATCTGGCCCAACATTGACCAAATACATGAGAGACTCAATAAGATGTTTATACAAGGTGGGGTCGACATCCTTGTCATCTAATGCATATATATTCTTCCAGTTGGTGATCATGGGTGCAGACATGGGTCTACAATCTTACATTATGAACCTCTTCAAAATATCTATAATTTATCTCCCTTCCCAAGGAAGATCTCCCCATCCTTCTGCCACATTTTTGATCCTAGGAATAGTGCACCAACCCCAAATCCTTCATATAAAACTTTTCTTCTAAGTTCCTCTTCTATTCCTCTATGAGCTTTGATGATCCTATCAAGAAGAGATTATCCACATACAATACTAGGATGAGTGGCTCACCCTCTACCATCAAATAGTAAAGGTTGGGATCTGTGTCACTCTTGACAAATCCCATCTGCTGCAAGTAGTTGTCAATCCGACTATACCATGCCCTGTAAGCCTGCTTGAGTCTGTATAGAGATTTCTTCATTCTGCACACATAGTGCACCTCTCATGAGTTTTAAAGCCACCTTTGGCTATTCTATGTACACCTCTTCTTCTATCACCTTGTTCAAAAATGTTGTCTTGACGTCCATCTGGTGAATCTGCCACCCCATATGAGCTGTTAGGGATATAAATAACTCGATAGAAGTGTATCTGGAACCTAGGGAAAATGTATCCTCAGAATCTATCCCTTATTTCTATGCATACCCCTTTTTCCACAAACCTATCCTTGTACTTTTCCACGCTACCATCTGCAACATATTTGATCTTGTAGATCCATCTAGAACTCACAACTGATTTGTCTTCAGTTCTTGGAACCACCTCCAAAAAATCATTCATCATGATAGAGCTATACTCTTCTACCATGGCATCTACCCACAATTGATGTTGTGTGACCTCTTGAAAGCTGGAAGGTCCTACGACTTGAGCCACCAATGCTTAGTATATGTTAGGCTATCTGCAATGTCTCTTGTTCATCCTAGGAGTTCCAATAACTCCTTTGCATCTCTCAATATCTGATGAACCTCTCTGCTAGATTGACCACTAGTGGTGGGAGGTTCAACCAGCTCCTCCTCATTCTACCTTTACTGCTTTGTCTGCTGTGAATTCCCCGGATCTCTTGCATTTGAGGAAATACAGGTACTAGTCAGTGAACTCAATCCCTATGACTATCCTACTGCCAATCTCACTAGCTTCTTCTTATTGATTCTAATCACCTGCAGACATCTCTCGAGATCTCCTAAAATATCAGTCCTCCATGAACTTCATATCTCGTCTCACCACAATCTTCCTATTGCAAGGAATGTAGATCATGTATGCCTATGATGTTTCGCTATACCCAACGAGAAACCTTTCTTTGTAGTCTTATCCAAATTGGTGCACTTTTCATTTGTCACATGGAAATAAGCAACACTACTAATGATCCTGAAGTGACTAATTTCTCACTTCTTTCCTGTGAATACCCCTTCTGGAATTTTCTTCCCTAGTGCTCTATGAGGAGTCCTGTTTTGAATATGCATTGTCGTGTTACATGCCTCTACCAATAAAAACCTGGGAAAATCCTAGTCATATAACATAGCTTTTGCAACCCCAACTATGTAACTTTTTTTCTACTCTACTACCCCATTCTCTTGTGGATTATATGGAGTTTTTGATATTCTTCTGATGCCTTCCTTCGTGCAAAAATATGTGAAGTATTTATCAATATATTCACCACCATTATCTGAGCAAAGCACCTTGATATTCTTCTTTGTCACATTCTCTACGAGAGCCTTAAACTCTCTGAAACAATCAAAGACCTCATGTTTGGCCTTCAAGAAGTAGATCCAGGTTTTCCTGGAATGGTCATCAATAAAGGTGAGGAAGTATTCGACACCACTAAGAATTCTAGTGGACATCGGGCCACAAATATATGAACATATAAGTCCCAACATGTCATTTGCTTTATTTTCACTTCTTGGGAATGATGCCTTAGCATACTTCCCAAGTATGCATCCTCTGCACACATCATCGTGTTTTGTGCCAAGTTATGGAACCCATGTTACAGTTTCCCTAAGCATCTTGAGTGATCCATGGTGTAAATTTTCCATTCTTCTATGCCATAACTCATTCAATTGCTTCCCATTGCTAATATCACTGCCTATTAGTTCCATTGTTGAGTCGAGCTGCAACCTGTACAATCTGTCACTTCAAACTCCAATTTGTCTTACCCTCTTCTAGCTTGAGTGTTTAACAAACACTTTCTTCCCTACAAAGTGGATATCGTATCCCTTATCCTGTAACTACGATACTAAAATCAAGTTCATACCTAATCCTGACACATGTAATAGATATGTATCACTGGTATTTTATCCTGACTCCCTCTCAAAATCAATGGTAGCTCTCCCTACTGGAGTACAAGTTTTTTTGTTTCCCATTGTAATATAGAAGTTCATATGCTCCTCCTTTTAGCTAGAGAAATATTTTCTAACCCCTGTCATATGATTTGGTGGTCCACTTTTATATACCAGGCACCCTGTGAAGCTAATCCTATCAAGCAAGCAAATTCATCCTCCAACTTGGAAGACAAATCTGAAGCCTCCTAAATGTCAATTTTGTCCATGGTCATAATGAATAATTTACAATGTCTTATTCCTTTTTCTACTCAACGTTGATTTTGCAACTGCTAACTACTTCAAAACCCTTTGTTTCCAAGCAAGGAATCTACTCAGCGAAAGTCTAAGTTGATGTTGCTCCCTCTGACTGCTGGAATCACTAACTTGGGAAAATCAATTTTTTGTACCAATCCTGCAACTGAAAAAAATCGAATTTTTGCCCCCACAACTTGGTGTGCCTCTCAAGGAATTGCCTTGCCTCAAGAATTTTAGCCTGATGCTCCCTCTAAGCAATGAAATTATTTCCTCTGCTTCTGAGCTTCCAGGCTAATCACTCATGCTCTGATAACATGTGAAAAATTCATTATTGCAAAAACTGGAATTTATTCTCCTAACTATAAATTTAATTACACAGTTTATTTGCTACGACAAACAATGAATAAAATCACAACCGCAATTTTCACCATAAAAATATTGTGGAAAACAAAATACTAGAAACTAAGAAATTCTAGCACGTGTGCAAGACTTTTGACACCGTTATTTTTGGACAATTGTCCCCAGAAAAACCCAACGAGGGAAAATCGGTGTAGCAGATGAGGGTTTTATTATTATTCTTCAACAATAAATTCGAGTACAATAATTTAGATGCCAAACTGACAATCCAATCTGAGAGAATCATTGGAAATATTATTCTGAGGATTTTTCCTCACCCCACAACTAATTTTAGCTCTCGAAACTAGCCCCTCAATAATTTATAATGCCTTTTGCATTAACCTATGCGTAGTGCTTTCGCAGGCCTTGCCGCTGCTACCTCCGGAAACTTCTGAAATCTACAACTCTTCTTCTCTCTGGCTCTGGAACTGATTCACTAGTCTTCCTGATTAAAATTCTAGACACTAGCTACTGAATCGACTGCTCCTCCAACTAGATCAAATTGCTCTGTTGTTGCTACCTAAGCAGTCCTTGCACAATCCCTCCAGGAAAGCTCACACTCCCTCAATTTGACCCTTACAACACTGAGAACCTCCATCAGAATACCACTTCACTTTTCCACCTTCTACTTAATCTCTAGCTCGAATCCTCTTGCTGAATTACTCTGCTATTGGAAAATTGATGTGCCTAGATCACTGAGTGCTTGCACTAGTGCATTCTCCATCACCATGTCGATGCCTTCTTATATCTTCTGGTTGGGACTCCAATGATCAAGATTAAATCTTAATCGATGGATGAGATCATTTCTGGATTGATCCGTGTGAGTTTCTAGAGAATTCTCACCTTGACTTAATTAATTATGATTAATTAACCAATTTTACTAATTTTAGACTTAGGAAACATTAAAAAAATGGTTAATAATCTAATTACGTCATTTCTAGGTGGAATTTCTAGAAACAATATCTGGGTTTTCGAGATCTCATATATCATAGCCTCTCCACAAAATCTCATGGCTAGAACACATCTGATGCTACAAAAACTAACATATCAAGGCATCAAATTGTTGATTTAACTGAAAGGTTGAAGGATATAAATGCTACCAAACTTAACCATTCACAAGTTTGGTGTACAATCTGTCATACTGAGGGGCATCACGCTACAGAGTGCCCTAGGTCACAAAATGCAAGACCTTCTACTATACCTCTAGGACTGCCTCTGCCACATGCAGGACCTTCTAAAGGAGTTGCACAAGTCTCAACAAGTGTTCCTTTTCAAGGACATACCTAGTACCATGCATTTTTGAATCAACAAGGTATGCTAATCAATATTATTAAATAGATCATACTTATGGCCACTCTCCTCGACTTTTTCCTATGTTACAAAAATATTAAAATGTCCCTAATAATATGTTTACTGAGTTTTGTGGGTCTCCCACTCATCGTACAAACTAGTGTAGATCCTTGGATACTCTGTCTGATCGACTAGATCATGCTGCATTTTAGGTAAATGAGTCCCCTCAGGGAAGACAAGGTGGAGGATATAGAGGAAGAGTTCTAGTTCGATGTTATCACTATGACCAAGAAGGCCATGTTGCTATACAATGTCCATTGCTAAGGAGGCCTTGGTGTTCACATTGCCAAGTGAATGCTCACGTAATTGAAGATTGTTCAGAGTTGTTTAATCATTGTAAAGAGTGCAACAGGAAAAGAGGAGCTAACTTCATCAATGCAGAACCAAGAGGGCTAGAATCAATTTCACAACTTAATATTAATATCATTACCGTAGGAGGTAAGTGGACAAGAATTGATAAAGATATGCCTGAACAACCTGCTATAACAAAAGTTGCATCCCCTAGAAAACCATATGATCTGCACCAATAGAAGGAATATTATAAGGATGCTGCCGAAATATCTAAACAATTAATTTCTTCTTATAGCCTTAAAGCCATAGAGCATGAGAAAAGATGAAAAAATGGTTCTTATTTCTTTTAAGGAACATCGTATCATGCTATGGAACGGTTCAAACTATTCTTGCATATTATGAGTGGTGAGAAATTGTCAAGTCAGTTGCGGAAGAAGCTAAAAAGTGTTGTAAAAGATGAGGAGTTTTTAAAGTGCCCCATTTTCAAAAAACTTACTAGAATGACACAACAGAAAATTTCAATGAAATAAGCATAAAAATGGAAGGGAATTTCGCATCAATGCTTAGATGACAGGATACCAAATTAAAGATACTATGTTGGATCTAGGTTCCGATGTGAATATTTTTTTGCAGAAGACTTGGGAATTGTTGGGAAGACCCAAGTTGGTATTCTCTCCCATCCAATTGCATATGGCCAACCAATATTTTATTCTCCCTATTGGTTTTCTAGAGAATGTAGAAGTAGACGTCAGTGGAGAAAATACCGATGTTGACTTTGAAGTCTTCAATATTATTGGGGATGAGGATCCTTATCCAACTTTGTTGGGAGTCAACAGGGCATTTAAAAAATATGCTATCATTTATGTCAAATGGGAAACCATGACTTTTGAGATATTTTGAGTTTAGGTTATTCAAGCTTTGGATCCTTACTAGGGTCTTAGGTTGGTGAAGCCTATTGATGATACCAAAGAAACTAATGTTCTAGATCAACTCTACCAGTTAACTGCAAGGAAGAGGGAGGACTACATTAATCCTATAGTAGACGGTTCTCTCAGTTGGAGGAGTGTTCAACATACTGAAGTTGGTTCATAGGTTGAATTGGAAGAGTGGTAGCAGGGAGACCATGATTTATACTCTAGGATATGTACCACTATTCATTGTACTAGATGGATCGATACAGATGTAAAGTATTATCCTACTTTTAATGGTATTAACCATGTAGATGATTTTATTAAAGAAGTTGAATTGAACATTTAATAAAGTTAGAGGCTTTCTTTATGGATGTTTCCTTACAAGCTACTCCTACCCAATGGTGGGGAGCTCACCACAACTAATTCTAAACTTGGGACTCAATCAAAACTTCCATGTTATGTTGATTCACTTTACTTGAGAATGGCATGAATGCAATTCCTATTTATGAAGGCTATACTAGTCCATAAAAGCATGTTCAAATTTGTATTTTTATTTGGAAGGAGGTAGGATTTCCTTTTGAGTTGTGGGTACTTCAATTTATCCATACTTTGGTAACACTTCCTCAGACTTGGTTCTTGAAGGAAGAAATGAAGAGGAAGAGAATAGACTAGGATGTATTGGTGTCTCAATTCTACAAAGATTTTAACTTTTGGGACGAGGATGATCAAATTGTTGAAGCTCTAAAAGAAATAAAGAGGGTATTTTTCCCTAATAGGAAACCGATGGTTGAGTCTGTTAGTAATATTGACTACGGTATTCTACCTAAGTCTGAATTTCAAGAAGTAGTTTCTTATGGTAAAATAAATAGGGAACCTGAGGATGATGACTTCGAAGATGTTATCACTCAAAATATATTTCTTGGTTGTGAAATAAAAACTGTTAAGGTTAACCCTTTCAAACAAACCTTGTAGATTGGAGGCTAGCCCCTCCAATCTAGAGAGGGATCTCTCTGACAACTTAATCACTAAATTCTTAGCAATTAACTGTCTTTAAAATAATGACTATAGCTTCAGTTAAGTGGTATCGAAGTAGGGTTTGGTTGGGTATGAGTGTTACATAGTATTTTGTCATGTCTCCTCTTCACTTCTCGTGCCATATCCTAGAGTGCCAAAGCATGGAATATTGTGCAGAATATCCATCATGATATACAGACCAAAATATCCCTAAAGAATCAAAGGCAAGCTGCCCTGAAATCATTATGGAGAAAATTGCCTTAAAACCTAATTTATGGCATCAACGCGTTTTTCTCCACTACTTTCCTATGCTTATGACAGGTTCCTCAGTTAGACACTCACACTGATAACACGAGTTTTCACAGGAAAACTCACTCTCACCTCCTTCTGGCAGGTTTTCCCAAACTGGAGGAGAAGCTTCATGCTCTAGAGGCTTCCAGAACGACGAGCTGTATGTTGTTTGTTGTGGATGTGTTCTAATTCTCCCAATATTACCCTTTGATCTTATCCCTATGAACTTCCTCCTTGAGATCTGGACCTTCCTCTATCTTTGGTGAGGTCCTAACTCCCTCTCCATTGCTATAAATTCACCCCCTTCCATTCCCAAATGGCTGGTCATTGATTGATGCATCCCTATGTTGCGATTATGCTTACATGCGTCCCATTTCTATCTTGGAGAAGGAGTGCTTGAAGAGTCTTTGTTTGGAGTTGGAAATCCACTCAAAGGAAGGCCTCAGCATCAAGGCATAGGTTGTATGCTTCCCTTTTCAAATTCTTAATATATACAGCTATTGGTTGACTTTCCATAAATGTTTGTCTTGATGCTTCATTTATCTTAATGCTCCTTGATATGTTAAATAGATTACATTTGAATTATGTTGGTTGCACTTTTATGCTTTGTTGTGTTCTTGGTATCTTGTGCAAGTATTCAAACGCCATGACCAACAAGGATTGAGTGTCAAGCGATTAAGATCTTCAATGAAGGAATACATCATAGCATTAGAACAAGGTAGGTCTCCTTCCTCTTCTTTAATTTTGATTGTAGTCTAGGAAAGTGTCTTGTAGATTGTCTCATTTGTTGCTAGACCCACTATTGGGCTAGATGGATTGTCTTTGTCCATAGAGAGGATTTTCCTTCACAAAAAAATGGTGACTCCATTAGGGAAGCTATAGCCTATTCATCCTCCTTTCTCAACTGATCTCTTGATCAATTTGACTGACCATCGTGTTCTTAGTTAGTTTGAGTTGATTTAGGTTTGCACAATCATTGGTCTATGTCTTGGACTGCTTAGTATGGCCAAGTTTGTGAAATTATTTTTATTTTTTGCTTGTTTCCTCGTCCAGTGCTTTTTTTGATCTGACAGTCGCGCTATTAACGCATTTTTTCTTAAAACAATCATGCTTATCCCCTGTTCAACACTTGTTTGGCCTTGACAGTCGCACTGATCCCTGAGATTGGCAAAAATTAGGGTTTCTCTCTCAAACCCCAGTGTGTTTGAGCCCCTGAGATCTTGTTTTGTCCTGTACAACTGATTTTAGTTGATGTTTTGGTTGATTACCTTATTTTCTTAGTGAATCTTTGCTTCTTTGAACTTTCAAGTATATGAATGCAAGTTGGTTGATTTTAGGGTTTGTAGGTCGATTGGTTGCTCTTGTTACTTTTAAGTATCTTTGAGTCTCTAGTTTCCTAGTGATTGGGTCTGCTCATTTGGTAAAACCAGTTAGAACATTGACTTGCATTGATTTCGGTTTTTCTTGTGCAAAGTGGTTTTTCATGTGTATTAGGTCCATTCGAAATCCATCTTTGTTGCTTATCAAACATAGATTACATTGTTTGGTTTGCAAACTAGAATGAAAATTTTGTATTCTCTATTTTGAAAGAGAAAGTGCAAGACATTTCATTGAAGTTCTTTGATTTTGTGTTATTTTGATTAGTATCCTATTACACTTAGGAGCATTTGGAACAAAATATTCATTGTTGCTTTAATTTGAAGCTTAGTTGCATATAGACATCTCAAAATCAAATAGCATCATATAAGTAAAAGTGCATTTTAGTGAAATGAATATCATTTTTTGCTTTAGATAGATTGCATATTCATTAGTGAAAGTGAAGTTTAGTTTTTCTCTTGCATTTTTGCATTTGGGAAAGTCAGTGGAGGCATATTGGTGTTGATGCCTCTAAAATTGCTACATCAACATCAGGGAAAACCACCCAGTCCAGACCTTAGTGCAACTCCTTTTCTGTTTGGTGTGGTGGCTCTGACTGGATATAATGGGACTAGTTTCCCAATGATATATGAGTTGATGCATGATTGGTTTGTAGTGTTTAATGAAGGTGATAAGTGTTTTATCCTACAATGCAAAAATATACAAATATAACTGATCTATCCCGGGTATTCTTTTAACAACACGATTTTTTATTGTTTCTATTAAACAAATAACCATAAAGATGACTTATTCATAAAATAGAAAAATGCATTCATATGATAATTACTTTTTTTAAGTAGTTAAACAAAGTAATAATAAAAACGTTATCACATTGATCATAATATATATCACTGACATATATATCCAAATGATAACAATTCAAAAACATTTAGAAATGGCAAGCTAAAGAATTGCTTGAAAAACATATTTATATCAATAATAGAAATGTTGAGAAATGTTCATTCGCATAGAGAAATAAGACAAAAACAATGATAATAGTACCGTATGCATTTGAATTCTCCCAATGTAAACAACATTCAGATTCTGCTTTCCTATTTGAGAACACCTTCAAAAGATGCAAAAGTGCAAATCTTATAAAAGCTTCTTTGACAAAAATGCAGAACTTTGGTCCAGTTTGTGATAAAAAAATATTAGAAGTACAGTAGTGCAACTCCTAAGTCAAGTTTTAATACAAATTGAGGACCCCTTCTAAATACATGAAAGGGTCTTAAATACTAAAAATAAAAACAAACTATCAATAAAAGTCGTTATGCACTGGTCTAACTATAGACATGAAAATCTGGGATTCATTATGAAAATAGTAGTGCAGTAGCGGTTGAATGAATTCATTGTATCGACTTCTTTTCCTGTGATTGCAGCTGGCAAATTGCGAGCATAGGCTGGATTTCTGGAGGCTGACTCATCCTGGAGTGTAGCTGGGTTGTATAGGTGGCATCGAAGAGTTCGAAGATCATGCAGTTGATTGCATCTGAAAGACATTTCATGGCCATCTGCTAGCTATGTGGCTTGACTAGGAAAAACCAGAACATTTCCCATGTCAAGCTTTGGATTCCTCCAATCTATTTCTCCCTATGCAACAGTCCATGTTTCCAATGTTGTTCCAATTACTTTTCTTTTGGGATTTTACCTGGAGAGCAATTGGCGATCAAATTAGACATATGCAAACTATTATTTATCAATTCGATCAAACCATTCGTTGTAGTTCTGCATCTAGAGGTTGCTCTTTCAGCTTTCATTAGCTGGGACTCCCATTCAGAAAATAGGATTTCCTTATGCAATTCTTGTACTCTTGGCAGGTTGGCAGCCATTCCTTTTGTGGAATCTTGCCAGAACAGAAAATTGATTAACCTTTCATCTTCCTTTTCCAATTCAATTCTGGCATCCACTGCCTTCTCAATCAATTATGCAGAGATATCGCATAAGGGGTTAGCCAATGATATGTTGTGGCAAAGAATATCCAACTATGCAAAGAATATCCAACTATCGAGACAAGTCTTTGGTTATTTCCAAGGCTTCTATTCTGAATTCACCTACCTTTGGATAACCCTTGTACCTTTCTATCTGTTCTTGCATTTGTGCGATTTGATCTTCCTTTGCCTTCGTCTCTTGCTCACTTATCATCTGAAGCCTTCTTAACTCCTGAGACAACTCTTGTTGTTTATGGAGAGTCTGTTCATCAATCCTTTGTTTTTCTAGTTTCAATTGCTCTCTTAATTGCTCATTTTTCTGCCTCTACTCTATTAACTGATGTTCAAGCTAATTTATCTTTTGTTGTTGCTCTGTCGATTGCACCCCAAGTTGGGTAATCATTTGATCCTTTTCCCTCATCAGATGGTTGAACTCTGAGGCTTTATCCATTGTCGTCATTGTGTAAGCTCCTGCACACTGAGATAGCTTTGTTAAATCCTTAGAGGGATTGACTCCTGCTTTCTATACCACGTTCATCATTTCTGCCTGAGGAGTTAAAAGAGGACTTTGATCAATTTTCCTCTTCTTCCTCTGTCATTTAACTACAACCCTGTGCTTCGGAATGTAGAAGACATCAAGAGGTGGTATTTCTTCAGTTTGTAGTACAATCTCCTCAGTAAGATTCTTGAGAATAATCTCTATGTCCTACTGAATTCTAGGTAGGCTGCTTATCCCTTCAATTAGAACAGTAATAACTTATTGCTTTTGCACTATAGGCATTTTTGGTGTAGTGAGCTCTTGGGAAATATTCGGGTTATTGATGATTGAGTTGAATTGCTCCCATTCCTTGATCAATTTAGGATCAATATCAATATTCGTATCAAGGGGCTCACTTTTGCCTTCTTGTTTCTGCTCCCTTTTTAGGGTCTTTTCCTTTTCAGGAGTCTTTTCAATAATTTTATCTTCACAGTGACCTTCTAATTACACCATAGAGGTAGTATTTAACAAGTCCAGAGGTAGTGTTTCCAATCTCTGTGTCCTGAACTTGTAAAATTCCTCTAGTCCCTCCGCTCCCAATTTGATTTTTGCTAGTTGTTTTACTTGAAAAAATAACTTGGCTGAAGTAAACAAATCATCATAACTATCCTTCTCATGTTCAAACTTGGCGATCTTGGCCTGAGAAGTGACATTGTAGGCAATAGATTTAGGATCACACTGCCTTTTTGGGATGACCGCTAACTTTAACATTTTTATTTTCTCAACTTCATTCTCTGCATGTTTGAAGTCATGTAGCATGAAAGCACCACATCGGAGGGGGAATGAAGGCCACATATGATTTTTAGACTCCTTTAGGTTCCTTGACATCCCTTCTACTATTATCTGATATGCTAATTCTTTGGCAAGTAACTTATCAAGGATGTATAAGGGAAGGACATGTGGGTCAGTAGTGCTACCAAAAAGTCTAATTTAGGTGAACTTTTCTTCACCAAACCAACTACCGATTGCAGTTAGGTTGACACAGGCTTCCTCAGACAACCTAGGAGTGAGTTTATTGAATATGGCATAATACACAGGGAGGACGAAACCATGACAGATTCTATAAAGATGATTTTTGTAATGGGCTTTCCAAAATTCCTTATGATAGATATGAATGGGGTTCGGGTCCTGTGGAGTCCATTTCCAACCTAGAATGGGGTATTCATAATTGAAACAGATAGTGTCCAAAATATAGGCACTCATATAAATTGGGGGTATAACCCGAGTAGTCACGAACCTGTTTTTCCTATAATCAAGTATTTGGTTGGCCATTTTATCAGACAAAATGGTCACCCAATCCATGATATAAGAATTAACTACAGCCTCCATTAAAGGTACCATCTCTGTAGAAAATTTGGCAGAATCATGGACTCCAAAAAGTTTGCACATCATTGCACTCGCATAACAGTAAGGAGATGCTAATGAGTCTACGAAGTACATACCCGATGATTCATGCTTGTGTTTGGTTAAAAAATGCCTCCACTGTCTAATAGGGTCCGATTCGATGGCATTTTCTTTGGCGAAAGCATCCAAAAATTCTTTGTTATATATCTTTTGTGGTTCAAGAAAATGGTACATTCTTTTGATATCTTCTGCTCTGAATGACCCGAACATTCTCCCATCGGTCGTAAATAAAGTTATGTTTGTGATATTGATGCTTTCAATAACCCAACTGACCAAGTCATTATAGGGTAAAACCTTGGCACGGGCTACTATTCTATGAAGAAAGGAGTTGCCAAATCCTTAAGAGTATTCTCTAACTTGTCAGTGGAATCGGTTGTTGCCACTTCTTCTTCAATCTCTTCCGGATCTTCAACTTCCAACAAATTGTATATACTCTCCCACAAAGCTTTGCCTAGACCGAGGAAGGTAGTATCCGATATCAAGACCTTCTTTATTGGTTCCTCTTTGGATACGACGGGAGCCTTTGGTTTCTTTGATTTATCCGTCATTTTAGCTGGATTCATCAACTTAGACTTGCTCTACAAAAGAAACAAAAGAACGTAACAGAGAAAAATCCATTCAAATCCAACGTAGAATACAAAATATTAATGGTAATTCAAGCGTGATAAGCAATATGAACTCAAATATTACCACGAATGAAATCCTCGAAGGATTCAACCTTAACTGCTCAATTAATGACTTTCGTAACCGCAAATCGTGATACTTAAATGTCATAATGACATGTCGCATCACACATATTTAGTAACAGTATTTTAAGGTGGATCTCGTGACTTTCCCGATCAGCGATTAGCAAAAATCGCATATAACAGATTGGGAGGTCTAAACGTTAAGCTCTAGTTGTTTCCATACATAGCTTTGATTGTGATAAAAGTGAGTTATCATGGGGAAGTAGGATAATCAATAAATCCTTTGTTTTTCATTTATAATTGATTTAAGGTTTAAACCCACAAACATTCGTTTAAACGACCTTTTATTGGAAAGTGCATTTTTAATGAATTCGCATCGGCGATTGCCAATAGATAGTTATGTGTCTCACGCTTTCAGTGATGGCCAATTGCGATTGGATGATCGCATTGGGAGATTTGAGTTAACTATTGGAATGCTTCTTTGTTAACTTGTGATTTGTGCTTTCTGATAGCATTATCACATCGTAGATTGCCAATGGGAGCCTTTTAGGTCTATCCTTTAAATAAAGGGTGCGACATATTATTTTATGTTTGTTTTACGAAAAGGTCTTGATTGATATTTATATCAGATCGGACCTTTTCATAAGGACTTTCATGTGTTATGTGGTTAAATCAAAGTTTGCGATTGTTATTGAATTATTTATTTTATCTAAGTCCTAAAAAGGGGACCTATTTCTTGTTAAAGTTTTAGATGAAAATTTTGAAATGGGCAGGGTTGTTGTATAGCACAACAATTGGTTGATACATTCTTTTGCTTGATGCATTTATTGCTTGTACTCTCTTCCCTCATTAGTATAGGATTCATTGAAATGTAAGGTTTCCTTTTTCTCTTATAGTTGCTTACTAGGATTCAGGTGACATCGTTTGAGCTTGAAATTGAAACCTAATTCAAGAAAAACTTTAAAATTTGTTGAATTAACCTAAGGAGTATTTGGAACTTAATGCAAACAATTAGAGGTCTAGGATAGAGACTTTTACCGACGTCTATCAACCTAGTAGTTGTCGTTAACTGCCTGTATTGTATCCCGTGGGTGAAATCTCCTTCCTGTATGGAAGTATATCGAAGGTTTTCAAGTACTTTCGGGTATATCAGAGGCACTTCAGTATGGAAAGTATATGGGAATTCTCTCATTGAACATTATGCATTAGACAATGCTAACACAGACTTATGCTCCCTGTATCGTCGAGTATATATTGGGATACCCCACTAGGTTGTTATCTTTTAGCCATAGGTAACCGAGTCAGCCGCCTTGTAAATGTGATACACCGAACACAACATTCGGGGAGATTGGTTGTCATACGTTAAGTCCTTTGTTTCAACTAAGGTGTATATAACAGTTCACAGATACTTGATAAACCCTCTTGCCTAGTACAGCCTTTTTGATTTATTTCTTGTTCTAAGTTCTAAAATTTAACTGCCCATGATAATATGTCAAACCCATGCAGTTACTTCTTGACCTCATATTGAGTAATTCCTTGTAAATCTTAAATTTAAAGCCCTCAACAAAATCATCTCTTCTCCTATTGTTTCGAGAAAAAGTCACCGTGGCTGAAGCACCATGTTCACCTTACATTTCCCCTTCATCATTTGATATTGAAGGGTCATCACAAGGAGTTCATCTAGATTTCTCAAAGTCACTTGAAGCCCAAGATCTTGAACTTGGAATTATCCCAAGCATTCAACCCCTTGCTTCTTGTCCTCCACCTTAAAACTCATCATCATTTCAGGAATCTGATTCAAAAACTCCTCAAAGTCCACAGAGGTTTGTTTTATTCCCTTTGAATCCACATTTTGATCCGTTGGTTATATCTCCTCAACAACCTTATAGTACATACAACCAACCTGGTGTTCCTTTGGAGTTATCTCCACGACTGTCTCAGATTCCTCCTCGCCAATATTTTCCACCTATGGCTTGAGAAAGTGAGTTTCCAGCCTCTTCTCAAGGTCCTCCATAAGTCTCTGTTACTCATACTCCTGATGTTGATAATTATTTTGAATGTGACTTTCCACCTGAAGGTTATCCATTTGTGGGAAGTGTTGCACCTCCACCACCCCATGAAAGCAACGAGCCTATATTTCCACCTAGTTATACGGCATTGACTCAATTGGTTTTAGGTATTCCAAGTGCGTCTTCACTATATCACAATCCCATTTGGCCATCACGTGCCATGCCTACTTCAGGTCCATTTGTTTCAAACGTGGCCTCCCAAATTCCTGCACCAACTATAGTTTCTTCAGTTCCAGTACAACCTACAGTCACGATTGGGGCAATAAATGTCCCTATAAGTTCCCAAGGTCCTTTGTTAAGTGGACAATACATGACACCACCTATTCCATTGCCTGGAGGGAAACAACCACCTCCACCTTATGTACCTCATGTTTCAAGTGGCCCTTATGTGAGTGCACCTCAAACTCACGCTACTAGATCTAGTTAGAATGTTGGTAGTGTACCTAATCCTAGTGAAAATCAATTCCATCTAGATCTGGACAGGTATCATATCAACATCCCTTTTTGTCTCAAATACCCTACCTACAACTGTACCCTCCATATGGCTCTCAACAACCTCATAATCCACCCTTTACTCAACAAGCAAACCCCTAGATGCAACCTGATTCAAATCCCTCATTTTGGGTAGCTGATCAAGTTAGAACTTATCAGTACCAAACCATAACTCGGAAAATTTCGCAAGGAACTTGCCAACATCAGCCTTATGTACAACAATAACCTTTCGTTCAACAATGACCTTATGTACAACAAGGGCCTTACCAACAACCATTGTACCAACAAGGTCAACCCTTGTAGTAGCAAAACCAACCTTTATATCAATAAGGTCAACGCCTGCAATAGCAGGGCCAACAATTTTATCATTAGGGCCAACAGTTGTAAAAACAACCTTATAATCCATATGTCGCGCAAATTGTTTATCCACCTTATGGTTCTCAACGGCTTATGGCAAGTCAATATCAACCTTACCCTGGTCAAAATCCACCTTTGTGGTGGCAGAACCCACCTTATGGTCATGGTACCCCTCAATGGGGGGTAATATAGAGCTCATTATGGTCAAAATCCACCACTTTGGGGGAAAACCCATACTAGCAAGGATGGAATCCGCAAACTGGGCCTTATCAAAGGCCTTCCATGCCTTTCAACCCACAATTGTCATTTCAAGCCACGTTGGAACTTCTGGATGTGTCAAGGTTCACTAATGATCCACTACTTCATTCACCTTATTGGCCTCTGGTTCCCACTGAGATTCCTGGCGATTGCCCAGAATTCGAAGGAAAAGTTAAAGAAGACCCCCAGGCCCATGTTATAACTTACCACTTATGGTGTTCATCCAATTCTTGGGTTGAGGGAGAAATAGGGGTCTTTTGTCAATTTGAAAATCAAATTTTCCATAGTTATTCAATTGAGCCAATATTGTGTTGTTTAGCACAAGAGCTTCTCAAGGAGAGAAGCTCAACCTTTCTTTGGTGGACTTCGAGTGCCACCCAAGGAAGGTTTTCCTTCATCACTGAGACTATTTGAAGCATTGGCTACATGTTCCATGCATTTTTTGGGGGAGAGCACATAGTCTGGGAACCACCATCTGTGTAGAGGTAGAAGTCACTTGTTTTTTGTGGGACAGTTCTATCGGGGAATTGACCAGAGAATCTACAAGAGTGTTCTTTCATAATTTTTAGGAGTGTGGAGGGTAGCTATAGCTAAGAGGACCAACCTACATGTAATTCTCACTTCCTCATATATAGGACTGCGTCATCTCCTCCATGACTACACAGTCACTAGGGTGAGAGTCTTTTGGGGCAGTATCATTCAGGGGAGTTTATAGCTGGGGTGCTGGGAAATCATTTGGAGGACCATTTGACGAGGATTGTTAGAGTTGGGAGAGTAGATATTGACATAATCAGTAACAGTATCAAAATTAGAAATTGGAGGAGTGCCAAGTTGTGAAGGGTAAAATTTTGAAGGTTGGAACCAACGGAAACCCTTTTTTGGGATTTGGGCAAGGATCACTCTCCTAATTTTATAGAATTTTCTGGTCACTCTAGAGTGGGCAAAGTTAGGCAGCATTGTAGTTCTGCAGCAGCAACATAGTTTTCTAGAGGAGCTTGCTATTGTAGCAATTGGGATCTCTTGTATTCATCACCTGGTGCTTGTAGCTTGCCTTGTGCAAGCCTAGGTGCATATTATCTAACTAATTTGTACCACAACAAGTATTATTAATAAAATCTTGCCCAGATCATGGACTTTGAGAAATTTCTAGTTTACGTGTACGCATTTCTGAAAATTTCTGTGTTTTTATCTTTGCGTGTCTTTGTTATCATTGTAAAATTTCCATTAGGAATATTATAGGGGTATCAAAGCATGTTCTTGGCCAGGGTGGGGAACAAGAGAAGGTGATGCCACCGAGATACAAGGATTGGTTTTCCATAGACGTTGTGGTACAGGCAAAGGCAAGGGTCGAGGTAAAGAAGAGGGCCTAGACCCATTCTCAAACACTGAAGTGGAGAATATTAGAGGTAGGATGGAAAACCAAGAAGATAATGAGCAACCCAGGTAGAGGAACATGAACAAGGTCTTATAAGAGCTACTAAGGACAAACCAACATATGATGCGGCAAGGGCAGCTAATGATGGACATGATGCAGTAGGTGATGGACTTGCAAATGGGTGGAAGTCTGGAGGGAGAACTTATAGGTGATGGGGGTACCATAGTTGGAGGAGGTATTCATACCTATCAACTTTGACACACCCCACAATGTGGGCAAGCTTGCCGTCCCACTATGCCTCATTTCGTGGAGGAGGTCAAGCCAGAGAGAGAGTTGAACACAGTTGCGGACTTGGTACATTTTGTTGCCTTGGGAATTGACGAGTATGAGGGGTTGGATGACAGGATGAAGCAGGTGATGTAATTTGGAGAGTATATTCACCTCAAGGAGAGGCACACTATTGGGGCTGGAGGCCACTCTAGGGGAGGAGCATCCAACCAGGATGTGTAGAAGATAATGGGGAAGGTCACACTTCCAAACTTCTATGGGTCAGCGAAGAGCTCAGCTAGGGCATGCATCCAAAATATCGATACATACTTCCACTTGAAACCCATGATGGAAGCTCATTCCATACATTTTGCCACCCTTCACTTGGAAGGGGATGCACAAGAGTGGTGGTGTTATAGACTGATCACATTGGGGCACATTCACATCACCACTTACACAGAGTTCATTAGGAGGTTGTTGGAGAGATTTGAGAGGAAGGATCCGGAGCTACATTTCAGAGAGTTGGCCCACTTAAGATAAATTGGCAGCACAGAGATCTACATTACGGAGTTCCAGAGACTTAGACTGGTGGTGGTAGATATTTCAGAGGCACGACTGATCATGTTGTTTGTTGAGGGAATTTCTAGGCCTCTGCATGGATGGGTGAGGGCTTACAAGCCCACATCACTTCAGCATGACATTTCCAGGACCTGGGATATGAATGATGCAGTGCCCAAGAACTCATTCTTTGTTCCCACAAGACCCACATCCCCATAGGGGAATAAAGATGTGAGGACACCACAATGAGATGGAGGACGTGGCTATTTGGATGATGACACATTGTGGTGAAGTAAAATTATAAGTGTGGACACGAACAGATTCTTCTAGCCCGACAATGGGTCTAGCCACAACAGATACATTCAATGGAATATTTTCTTAGGTTAGAATTAATCAATAGGGCCTACCTCTTGGTCATTTATCCTACTTGATGATATCCTTGCTTGCTTGCTCCAACAATTTCTCGCTTTCTTCTTCAAACTCCTGAAACAAGTAAACAACAACAACACACAAACATAATAATAGACAAATTACAATTCAACCTACTTAATGAGTCAAGAAGCATCAAGACACGAATATGTAATATTACAAAACATGTAGGAAATCAATCGATAGTTGCATATATTAATATCAAAGAGAGATTACAACCATTCGTCTTGACGTTGCAGTCTTCCTCTGACAAGACTAGGTTCCCACACACTTCTACTAGCATTCCATGATGGCTTCAAATAACAATAGTTTAAAGGCTCTTCCCTTTAGACTTCACTCCAAAACAAACACACTTCTCCCTCACACAACTAGATGACTACATCTAGTAATAGCTTGCTTGTCAAATCAAAATAGTATACTCACACTCAGCCAACACTCTAACTAGCTTGTGCTTGGTAAGAAGGGAGGTTTATATAGGAAATATGGATGGGAGATGGATCCTCTTCTCATGGGAGAAGGACTTATCCCTTGAGGTAGTTCCATAATTATAGGGGAAAGGATCCCAAACTGTCATCCTCGACCCCATCCAGCCAAACCATTTACCAGACTTCCGTTACGAAGCTTCTAGAGCCTTCGACTCTAATTTAAAAAACTTTCCATAAGAAGACCGGCGTGACTGGAACACAACTCAGTCGCATCGATCGATGTGGGGAATAGTGCTAATCTCTACACATCGACATGGGGGAGACAAAGCTCATTAGCGTCGGCCTTGTAAACTGGGCAAAATAGAAGTTTCAGGGGAAATAGTGCAAAAGGGAAATGATCTACTCATGAAGAGGGACATAATGGGAGTTTCTTCATGAAGGCAAAGCACACGGGGTTCACTGTAGAGGTCCTCCAGGATCAAGGAATGGGGAGTACGGGGACAGTGACAGAATGTTGTGTAACAGATGCCCCCTAAAGTGTGAAGGTTGAGCCAGAGTGAGGGATGAAATGCTTTATAAATCAGTGCAGAGAACCAGTCTGACGTCGGAAAACATGCAAGAAAGTAAATATACATATACATAAACTGGGATCTCTATCAAATGATACATTAATCATGGCATGGACGCACCCATCCAGAGAATGATCATGTAAATGGATCCAGGTATGGTGCAGCCATCCATCAAAGAGGATCATAATGAAACCAAGGTATGGTTGCAGCCATCCAATAATGAGAAGGATCACATATGATAACTCATGGCCTGGTTGCAGCAAGCCATCCAAAAGAGACATGCATATCATCATAACCATGTCACATCACTTCGTAACCTAGACTCTTTGTGATCTGAGTCCAGGGTCTTGCGCTCCAACACGACCCGATCAAAGTACAGATCCTAGCATGCAAATAGATGTGTTGACATCAAACATGCTAGAAAGTCACTTGATTACGAGTCAATGATATAAACTATTAACAAGCGTGCGAGAAACCACCAATAATGACAATGGATGTCAAGGTAATATCAACACAATTCACGGAATGTGAATACAGGAACTGAAGTCGAACACCCATGAAATCACTCGATTAAAAGCCAATGATGTGAACTTGTTGTCGAGTGTGAAGAACTTGCCATTGAGGCATGCAAGCTCTAAGGTACTGGAAGGGAGTCTCTCGGTCAACTTCCCAGATAATGATTTGAAGTCGACGGAAAGCAACCGTGTCAAAGGAGGGCCATAATGAATCTAACATCATCGACGCAAGACGAGAGGATGCAAAATGATTTTTGGATGATACAGAGAAACAAAGGTAAGTGTAACTGCAGAAGGGTAACTCTTGAACATATCAGCGACACAAATGGAAGTTTGGCAGCTTTTGGATCCATAGGATCGGTGATCATGATGACATGGTAGAGATCAAATGGAAGGCAAAAATGAATGGCCCAAACCCAGGAAAGTCAATGATACTAAGGAGGATGTCCCAACCCGACACGAAGCAAAGAGTGTCATGTTCAAGAGTAAGCTACCGACATGACTTGATAGATTTCCAAATTTTCCCCCACCATTTCTGGTAATTACCCCATTTATTTTTTAATCACAAGCTTGAAGGGGATAGCATATGCTTGCACTGTAAGTTCATCCTTCGGATGAATCCAACCTAGTAAGTTTAATGAGCCCTAGGAAGGAGAAGCTCGTGTTTGTCATGGCGACTAATCTGATGTCATTTAATAGTTTAACGAGTCTAACAAAGGTGTAACTCAGTATCTTTTTCATGTTTAGAGAGTTTGAAAAATACACGTAAAAGAAAACTCCACATGGTCACTTTTCGTACATTTGTGTCTCTTGAGCCCGAAAAGGTAGAAAACAATACTTGAGAGAATTGCTTGACCATTTCATTCAAGGAGTACATTTTTCGTAAATAGTGCCTCCCAGCCCGAAAAAGGGGTAAATTTATACTAGGTGCACAATGTTTCGCATCCATAAACGAGTTTGAAACAACAAGGGCTAGGCCATATTTTTGCTTTTAAAGGGTCGGAAAAGAGATGAAACCGGACCCCCCATTTTTATTCTCTTTAACAAATCAAAAAGGGAAAAATACTCGGAAATATTTTCATATGAGTTTAACGAGTCGAGAAAAGAGCTTAAATGTGACTCATCACCGTTGTCGAACATCCATCACCAGTTGCTGCACAAGTAAGAAAAAGTGCATTATCGAGTCCTGGAGTTAAAATAGGTCAAAATATTTACAAAACCTGATATTTTCATGAAAAAATGAATAAAAAGGGGAAAAGTAAATATAGTTTCACCATTTACAATTTTATCTTTGCAGTGAAGACTTTCTACCCACTTTTGCCCTAGTTTTTCTGGAGCATATTACGGGAGATCCGGGAGGTCAATCAACGATCCGTTAGTTCCAGGTAACCGGCAAAGCCCTGAGCTCCATTTTCATCCTATTCATTTTTGTTTTTAGCCATTTTTTAGGATTGTTATGCAAGTTGTTTGAGAAACTTTTTCTCCCTCGGTCAACGCGATTTCTGGGCAAGGGATCACGTTGGCCGAGGGTTATTTACATAACCATCTACGTCGACTTGTGCGACTATTTCTAAAACAAGGGTGTCGACGCCATGGATAGGGAAAAATCCTCTTTTCTCAAAAACTAACTGTTAAAACTTGAATTTTATGTGGAAAAATTGATGATTGACTCAAATAAATGGCTTTTGCAGGAGAGAAATTGTTGAAAATGGTGGATTGGAAGGAAAGAGAACATGAAGATGTTGACACCCAGGCACTAAAAAATGCAAATTTCCTAGAGGCTTTGAGGGCTTGTGAGCTCCTCAAATTTTTCCTTACACTTGGGATGCAGGCCCAACTTGAACTGCTTCGATACTTCATAAGCCTTTGGGACATCAATCGCGAGAATTTTTTCATTGGGGACCAGGAGCTGGAGTTGACAATTTCAGATTTCTACTTCATCACTGGATTGTCTCAGAGGTGGGCCAGTGAACTTGTATGGGTCACGTCCGATCGGAGCAAGCATATCTTCCCTGCTTGCTGAACATTGTCTTGAGGCCCTGAAATCCAAGAGTGGGAAGATAGAGATTTCTAGTCTGCAGGATTTGACATTGAGGGTGCTTCTGTTAACTATCAATAGAGTGGCAGGGTCCTAGGCGGAACATGAAACTAACAAGTTGAAGTTCATTTATGCTATTGACTGCACATCTCCTACGATCTTCAACTAGGCAAAGGCGATGAAGATGAACATCAAGTGCCAATTGTCTAAGGCCAAGGTGGGGAATCTGAAGCAATTTGGCTTCGGATCAGTACTTGTGACATTCTTCCTAGAACGAGTGCCACAGTTCTAGTATCAGTTGACTGAGGTTGATCCTCCTACGCCACGCAATCTTCGGATGGACCGCTGGAGTCGTTTGATGAACAAGATCACTGGGGGTTAGCATATGTCATACCGACCGATATTCTTCTCATGGCTATGACAACAGAAGATTTTCATGGAGGACTGGCTATACAGTGACACAGATTTTCGTGGAGACCCAGATATTCCCTTACCAAATGGAGAGGACTTCGATGACGAAGGTACAAATAAAATTTTTTGATTTTGATGTTTTTTAATTGTTTTGATATATGCATGCTTATAACATTTCTTTTGTTTATGCAGATGTTGGACCAGAGCGGACAACCGGGATGTCCCCAATAGCCAGGTGCATCCCTCATCTTATTGATGATATCGCCCCTTATCAGGAAAGGAGCAATAACGAAGAGGAGATCACAAGGAACCTCGAGGGGTTGACTCATGGTATCCCGAAGTATGCTCGGATTGGAGACATGCCTCGGTGGTACCAGAGGCACACAGTGGGAGTCTTAGATCGGATCTGTCGACTAGTGAGTCATGTCACATGAGTTATCTCGTGTTGTCATGACCACCATGTTGAGTAGTTCCTAGGTCCTAGTACTTACATATTTTTTGAGGCCCGTATGCCACGTATGTACGAGGCTTGCGAGCCACCGATTTTATTGTTGACACACATATTTTTTTTGCGTTTTGATGTATCAAACATTCTCACACATGTATATATGTTTTTCGTTTCCTATCTATGATGGTACAAATGGTTTGTCTTATCTTTTACAAGTTTCGTAAATGTCTATCCAACACGTAATTAGCTAATGCATCTGTTAATGTATTCATGCGTCTAGGAATATGATGATATGTAATATAATCAAAATGTCTTTCCAATAGACAAATATGGAGATACATTCATAATATTTGAGGGTTCCTGGAAGAATATTGCCCGTTGAGTTGAAGGACGACAAGTATGAATCCAGGTTGACAACGAATTCCCTGATGCCAAGGGTGATGGCTTCTGATAACAGTTTGATGACCGCACTGTATTCAACAATGTTGTTGGTTGTACAACCTAGGTAGATACCTTGAAGGTCAATCAACTCACCGTTAGGGTTGTAGATAGCCCATGTCGCGGATGATAGGTTCCAGGTACTTCGGCAAGCACCATTGGCGAAACCAACATGAGGAGCTGCAGACATCTACAAAGCAAGAAAAGCATAGTAAATAGGAAAATTGTTTGAAAACTATCACACAAAACCACGTTGTACAAAAATGAATCACACACTAATGTACATAAGTAACCATTCAAGATAACCTAAGCATCGTACTTTTTGAGGTAAAACCCGTTTTGGGGCTTATCGAGAGGATTTCCTTCATAATCAATAAGCTCATAGATGCCTTTCTGCAAAATGCATTTTACAATATAGGGCTCATGCCACATAGGTTTGAACTTTCCTACCCCCAACTTATCGTTATCTTGGTCATTTTGCAGGACCAAATCACCCTCAGATAAAGCACAAGGGGAGACCGACTAATCGAAATGGGATTTGACCCATTTCTTTTGTGCTTCGATGACCAAGGTAGCAAGACAACGAGTCTCATCCAGTTGCTCTAAATATAAGAGGTGTTCCTCTTGAGGTGATTTTTCGGGGAGGAGTTCAACAACTAACTTGAGTGAAGGAATCTCACATTCGATTGACAATGTTGCTTCCAAACCATAGACCAGCTGGAATGGTGTGAAATCAGTTGCATCTTTGGTTGAAGTTCGGTAGGCCTATAAAGCTGAAGAAAGCATGAGATTCCAATTTGACTTGTGCATCCCAATAGTATGCTAAAGCATGGTGACCAAAACCTTGTTCACACTTCAACTTGGCCGTTGGCCTGAGGGTAATATGGTGTCAAGCCCAATGCAGATGTCAGTTTTGCCATCATGTAATCTCTGAAATGGGAGCCATGGTCTGTGATAATGGCTTGGGGTACGCCAAACTTGGAAATAACATAGTTAAAAAAGAATTGAGTTGTCGTCTTACCATCTGTCGAATATGTAGGCAACGCTTCGGCCCATTTGGTGAAATAATCCACAACGATGATAATATAGCCATGCCCCCCGGCCAAATAAGGGTTACATGTCATATAATCAATGCCCCATTTGGCAAAGGGACCAAAGATAATGACAGGTTGTAGGTGAGTGGGTGGGGCGCGCATCTTGCATTGGTAAACTTGGTATTCATGACACTTGCAAACAACAAGAATGTAGTCTTTGAAGCTAGATGACCAAAATAAACCAATATGAATGATTTTCTGAGTTGTAGCATAACCAGAGATATGACCACCACATGCCCCAAAGTAGCAATCATTGAGAGATCTTTTAGCTTCCTCGATCATGAGGCATCGGCGAAGAACGAAATCGACACCGACACAATATAAAGTATTGCCAATAATATGGTATGGTTGGGAATGATACCAAATCCTTCGACGATCATCCTTGGTCAACGCGGACCAGAATGTGGAGGTTTGGAGATACATGATGATATCACCATACCATGGATCAAGGGTGCTAATCAGGAAAAGGGTCTCATCTAGAAGTTGTTCATCTGCACCAATAGGGAGAGCATTAGAGGGAAGGGAACAAATCAATTCAGCAAAAACAAGTGACTTCTTATATTTTGCCGTAGTGAAGACCAAATCAATTTCTTGCAGGAAAATGATCCATTTAGAATACTTGCCCCCTAGCAACTGACGAGTTAGGATATAGGTCATAGGGTTGCATTCAGAAATCACTATAGTCGTATGTAAAAGAATATAGTGTCGAAAACATTGAACAACTTGAATGGCAGCGAAAGCCAACTTCTTGACATGTGCATAACGTGTTTCAGTGTCGAGGAAATTCCAACTAAGGTAGTAGATCAAATGTTCTCCGCCTTTTTCATCATCTTGAACCAACACCATAGCAATGGTGCTAGGGGCTATGGCTAGGTAAAGGAAGTAATCTCAATAATAGTCCGGTGGATGCAACAGAGGAACATTTATGAGGATGGCCTTAAGATCATCAAAATATTTTTGGGCCACCTCGTCCCATGCAAAGGTCATTCCTTATTTGAGCAACAGGGTAAATCATATAGCTAGCCCGGCATAGTTGGGTATAAAACGACGGAGAAAATTGGCCTTTCCTTGCAGGCTTTGGAGTTGGTGCAGTGAAGATGGAGGGGGTAAATCTACAATGGCCTCAAATTTTAGAAGATCCAGGTGAATTCCATCCTTGGAAATGATGAAGCTGAGGAGTCATCCTGATTCCATGTAGAAAACACATTTGTGAGGATTTAATCGAATGTCATAGTGTCTGCAGTGTAGAAAAATCTATTGAAGATGGTCTGGGTGATCTTGGCAATTATGAGAATGGGCAGGAAGGTCATCCAAGTAAGGTTGGACAATGTTGCGAATATCATGAAACACATAGGACATTGCCTGTTGAAATGTGGCTCCAGTATTTTTGAGGCCGAAATGGAGCTTCTTGTACGCAAACGTACCCCATGCATCGATAAAGGTTGTCTTCTCTTGGTCGGCCGATGCGATATTGATATGGTTATAACCATAAACTGTCCATAAAGGAAAATATCTCGCTCCCAGAAAATTTGTCAATGATTTGATCAATGAAGGGAGTAGGATAGTTATCTTTAGGACAGGCACAATTAAGGTCTTGATAATATATGCAAACACGGATCGTGCCTTGTTTTTTAGTCACTGGGACAATATTGGACACCCAGTCTGTAAGGGGGATGGGGTAAATGAACCTAACTTTGAGAAGCTTTTCAACTTCACCCTTAATATCAGCAGCCTTCCTAGGTTGCATTGGGCGAAGCCGTTGGCGAACAGGCTTCACATGCAGATATGTTGGTATTTCATGCACCACGATGCTAGGATCAATGCCAGGCATTTCTTCATAAGACCATGCAAACACATCACGGAATTCTTGAAATAGACGAGTATATGTCTTGATCTCATCTAGAGAACAACATACCCCAACATGAACGTGTTCAATGACACTGGTTTTGATAGAAATGTCAATCAGCATTGTTTGGGTAATATTACCCAAATTTCCTTCCAACCATACTTCATGAATAACAGTCGGTGGAGAAAATGGAGAAGAGTAATCTTCGAAAGAGGTAGACATGACTGCTAGGTGAGGCAAGAACAAGGAGTGATGATGGGTATCAATCCATGGTGGTTCCTCGAGAGACATGACTTCCATGATACCTTCATCAGCGAGGAAGGTCTCGGCTAAGGGATCAGATTATTTCAAAGTGCCAAGCCAGGGGGATTGAGAATACATATCGAGAGAGGTCTTCGATATATGGGAATCAGAGGATGCAGAGTTCAAAGCCGAAATAATTTCCACGTAATTGACTTCGGTGGGACTAAGCGGCATGACCTCACCCCAATCATCA
This sequence comes from Pinus taeda, assembly GCA_000404065.3. Classification (NCBI taxonomy): domain Eukaryota; kingdom Viridiplantae; phylum Streptophyta; class Pinopsida; order Pinales; family Pinaceae; genus Pinus; species Pinus taeda. Next base: position 47,048 of record APFE031263203.1, on the reverse strand, counting down.
ACAAGATCTAGTGAAGGTACGACCCAAGTATTAGATTTCATGGAGACCATGTTGATAGAGGCAACATGAAAAGGTGGGAGTGGAAAAATTCCCATTAAGGCAAAACATTTGAAGAGACTTTCCCCCACACTCTCATAGGGAGCACCAGAGTGCTTGACGTAAGGAACGTTGCCATCCGAGGAGGAAGAAGCAAAGAAAGGCATTTGATCGATGATGAGAATCTTCCCTTGATGGGGAAAACAGATCACGTGAAATAAAGAGGAGGCCACGACATGCATGGCATGAGTCCAACTTCAGTCTAGTAGAAGATTATAATTGAGATTGGCGTCAACATTCTCTACTTTTACTTGCATTGTCTTGCCTTCAAGGGTGATGGCAAGGTTGGGTAAGACACCAAAGGGTCGCAAATCGCGCCCATCGAAAGCTTCCAAAGTGTTCGAAGACTGGTTCAGTGTAGGGGAACCAATAGCCTTCCAACATGCAATTGACATGATACAGGTAGAAGCACCTTCATCAATGACAGTGTGGTGGATGGAATTCTCCCTAATGATTACCTGAAAAAGAAAGGCAATATGATGAGGGATCCGTGGAACATGGTTCTCCAGATCGAAACATATCAAATTAGAATTGGTGGGATCGATGCCCCCGATAACCGATAGCAAAGATTTCCGCTATGATGGGCAGCTTTGGAGTACCTCAAAAGCCAACATGGCTAATGGCTCCTGGGCCAAATCCTCAACAATATTATAGTGCTAAGCGGCTCAGGCGTTGGGATTATACGATGATTTCTGTAGCACACCTTGAGAGGGTGGTCGCGTAGCGGAATCAGGGTTAGGGTGCTCGAATTGTAGAGGGCCAGAACTCGAGGTGGAAGAAGAAGGAGCAGCTTCTTTTTCTTTCCAAGCTACTGGAGCTAGAGTTTGATAATCTTTCGATCGGGTAGCCACATTTATGGGCGTACTCATCATGAACACTTGAGATCCAGAGGAAGCAGATCAGGGTTGGTCTACCATATGAGTCTGTTGAGACGGAAATGGCTCTTTAAGGACAGTAGTGTCCCTTTGAGCAGGAAACTAACTTCAGATCGTTGTGGAAAATCCTTAGTATAGTGATCCTCCTCGCAAATGAGACAGGGATACTTAGGTTTTTGTTGTGAATATTCGCTAGTAGGCAATTTGGGAGGACCCTGTTTCGAGGCATCGGCTTTAGCTTTGCGTTTGCATATCTTTTTTCCTTTCGAGGATTTGTCCACTACGGTAGATTGAACAATGTGGACCTCTGAGGTTTTACCAGGGCCAGAAAGATTTTGGGATGAATTATTAGGAGCAACATTCGAGACCGACTTCTATTTGGAAGAAGTTTTAGCAGGGGTTTTGGATACTGAACCGATAAATCCATCAACGGGAGGAAAAACTGATGACTTTGATGCTGCAGGATTGGATGATGGCCGCGGAGCATTGGGTAACAACTCGTATAAGGTGCCAGACTGAGAGTACACTAGATCCAAGTACTGGGCATGGGAAGTGGCTTACTCTTCAGTGACGCATCCACCCATACCTATATTGCGAGCAATTGGGGCTACAAATTATTTGGTGAACCATTCAGTGAGAAATTGATCTACTATCTCGAACTTGATTAGGCGACGTCTACATCTCCATTCATGGATATGATCAGAGATGTGCATCACAGTGTCTTGCTTAAGTGATGTGAGCAAATAGGTGCCAGTTCCATAACGAACTAGCAGCTGAAAATGCATGAGGAAAGCCATGGCTAATGGATTGAAGTCATGGAAAGTACTTTGAGGTAGCTCGATATACCATTTCGCTATGGCACCCGTGAGGGTTCGTTGGAAAAGATGAAGACGAATGGAATCGTCCATGTATGAGTTCGATGAGCACCAGAGGTGATATGTCATCAAATGGGCTTGAGGATCTTCTTTAGCTTTTCCATCTAACTTTGGGTAATCACTTGGTATCTTGGACGGCACCAAAGGCCAGTATGGTGAATGAAGAATCAGATCATTCGTAAGACGCAATACATTCGGCAACTCAAGTGTAGCCAAGAAAGGTAATTAAGTGTTAAAATGCATGGGAGGTCGATAGGCAGGCCCATAAGGTGGAGCCCATCCCTGCTGGTAAGGATTTTGAACCCATAGTGGGGCATTTTAGCCATATGGCATCTAAGGCTACCTCCATTGCAGATTACCTTGACCATAGGGAGGATTCGGACCTTGAATACCTTGAAACTATCCATGCACAGGTTGTTGATAGGCAACGTATGGGTTAAAAGGTTGTTGAGCCTGTTGACTTTGGACATATGGGTATGGGACCTGTTGTCCTGGAACATAGGGTTGTTGGGCCTATTTTCCTTGAAAAAGAGGGTTCTAGACCTATATACCTTGGGCATAAGGTTGATACACTTGTTGCACTTGGACGTATTACAGACTGATCACGTTGGGGCACATTAACATCACCACTTACACGGAGTTCATTAGAAGGTTGTTGGAGATATTTGAGAGGAAGGATCCGGAGTTGCATTTAAGAGAGTTGGCCCACTTGAGAAAAACTGGCAGCACAGAGCTCTACATTATAGAGTTCCAGAGACTTAGATTGATGGTGACAGATATTTCAGAGGCGCGACTGATCATGTTGTTTGTTGAGGGGATTTCTGAGCCTCTATGTGGATGGGTGAGGGCTTACAAGCCCACATCACTTCAGCATGCCATTTCCAGGACCTGGGACATGATTGATGTAGTGCCCAAGAACCGGGTATTTGTTCTCATGAGACCCACATCCCCACAGGGGAACAAATATGCGAGGCCACCACAGAGAGATGGAGGACATGGCTAGTTGGATGATGACACATTGTGGTGAAGTAAAATTATAAGTGCGGACATGAACGAATTCCTCTAGCCCGATAATGGGTCTAGCCACAACAAATACATTCTATGGAAGATTTTCTTAGGTTAGAATCAATAAATTGGGCCTACCTCTTGGTTGCTTATCCTGCTTGATGTTGTCCTCACTTGCTTGCTCCAACAATCTCTCGCTTCCTTCTTCAAGCTCCTGAAACAAGTAAACAACAACAACACACAAACATGATAATAGACAAATTGCAATTCAACCTATTTAATGAGTCAAGAAGCATCAAGGCACGAATATGTAATATTACAAAACATGTAGGAAATCAATCGATAGTTGCGTATATTAATATCAAAGAGAGATTACAACCATTCATCTTGACGTCGCAGTCTTCCTCTGACAAGACCAGGTTCCCACACACTTCTGCTAGCATTCCATGATGGCTTCAAACAACAACAGTTTAAAGTCTCTTCCCTTTAGAATTCAATCCAAGCCAAACACACTTCTCCTTCACACAACTAGATGGCTACAACTAGTAATAGCTTTCTTGTCAAGTCAAAATAGTATAATCACACTCAGCCAACACTCTAACTAGCTTGTGTTTGGGAAGAAGGGAGGTTTATATAGGAAATATGGATGAGATATGGATCCTCTTCTCATGAGATAAGGACTTATCCCTTGAGGTATTTCCATCAATATAGGGGGAAGGAGCCCAAACTGTCATCCTCGACCCCATCCAGGCAAACCATTTACCATACTTCCATTACAAAGCTTCTAGAACTGGAAACTTCGGCTCTAATTTAAAAAACTTTCCATAGCAGGACTGGCGTGACTAGAACACAACTTAGTCGCACTGATCGGTGCAGAGAATAGTGCTAATCTCAGCACATCGGCACGGGGGAGACAAAGATCATTATCACTGGCCTTGTAAACTGGGCAAAATAAAAGTTTCAGGGGAAATGGTGCAAAAGGGAAATGATCTACTCATGAAGAGGGACATAATGGGAGTTTTTTCATGAAGGCAAAGCATGCGAGGTTCACTGTAGAGGTCCTCCAGGATCAAGGAATGGGGAGTACAGGGACAGTGAAAAAATGTTGTGTTACAAATGCCCCCTAAAGCGTGAAGGCCACGCCGAAGTGAGGGATGAAATGCTTTATAAATCAGTGCGGGGAATCAGTCTGTCGTTGGAAAACGTGCAAGCAAGTACATATACATATACATAAACTGAGATCTCTGTCAAATGATACATGAATAGTGGCATGGATGCAACCATCCAGAGAATGATCATGTAAATGGATCTAGGTATGGGCACAACCATCCGTCAAAGAGGATCATAATGAAACCAAGGTATGGTCGCAACCATCCAATAATGAGAAGGATCACATATGGTAACTCATGGTCTGGTCGTATCCAGCCATCTGAAAGAGACATGCATATCATCATAACCATGTCACATCACTTCGCAACCTGGACTCTTTGTGTCTGAGTCCAGGGTCTTGCACTCTAACACGACCTGATCAAAGTACAAATCCTAGCATGCGAATAGATGTGTTGACGTTGGACATGCTAGAAATTCGCTTGATTACGAGTCAATGATGTAAATTGTTAACAAGCACGAGAGAAACCACCAATAATGACAATGTACCTCAAGGTAATATCAACACAATTCACAGAATGTGAATAAGGAACTAAAGTTGAACACCCGTGAAATCACTCGATCGAAAGCCAATGATGTGAACTTGTCGTCGAGTGTGAAGACCTTGCCATTGAGGCATGCAAGCTCTAAGGTATTGGAAGGGAGTCTCTTGGTAAACTTCTCGCATAATGATTTGAAGTCAACAGAAAGTGACCATGTCGAAGGAGGGCCATAATGAATCCCACATCATCGACGCGAGATGAGAGGATGCAAAATGATTTTTGGATGATACAAAGAAACAAAGGTAAGTGTAACTGTAGAAGGGTAACTCTTGAACATATCGGCGACACAAATGGAAGTTTGGTAGCTTTTGGATCCATAGGATCGGTGGTCATGATGACGTGGTAGAGATCAAATGGAACGCAAAAATGAATGGCCCAAACCCAGGAAGGTCAATGATACTAAGGAGGATGTCCCAACCCAACACGAAGCAAAGAGTGTCATGTTCAAGAGTAAGCTGCCGACACGACTCAATAGATTTCCAAATTTTCCCCCACCATTTCTGGCAAGTACCCCAATTATTTTTTAATCGCAAGCTTGAAGGGGATAACATATGCTTTCACTGTAAGTTCATCCTTCAAATGAATCCGACCTAGCAAGTTTAACGAGCCCTAGGAAGGAGAAGCTCGTGTTCATCATGGCAACTAATCTGATGTCGTTTAATAGTTTAACGAGTCCGAAAAAGGTGTAACTCGGTATATTTTTCATGTTTAGAGAGTTTGAAAAAGACACATAAAAGAAATCTCCACATGGTCCCTTTTCATACATTTTTCTCTCGAGCCCGAAAAGGTAGAAAATAATACTTGAGAGAACTGCTTGATCATTTCAGTCAAGGAGTACCTTTTTCGTAAATAGTGCCTCCTAGCCCAAAAAAGTGGTAAACTTATACTGGGTGCACAACATTTTGCATCCATTAACAAGTTCGAAACAACAAGGGCTCAACCATATCTTCGCTTTTAGTGGGTCAGAAAAGAGTTGAAAGCAGACCCCCCATTTTTATTCTCTTTAACAGGTCAAAAAGGGAAAAATACTCGGCAATCTTTTCATATGAGTTTAATGAGTTGAGAAAAGAGCTTAAATGTGACTCATCACTGTCGTCAAACATCCATCATCATTTGCTGCAAAAGTAAGGCAAAGTGTATTATTGAGTCCTGGAGGTAAAATAGGTCAGAATATTTACAAAACCTAATATTTTCATGAAAAAATGAATAGAAAGGGGAAAAGTAAATATATTTTCACCATTTACCATTTCATCTTTGCAGTGAATACTTTTTACCCACTTTTGCCCCTAGTTTTTCAGAGTAGATTATGGGAGATACAGGAGGTCAATCAACGAGTCGTCAGTTCTAGGTAACAGTCAAAGCCCTGAGCTCCATTTTCATGCTATTCATTTCTATTTTTAGCCATTTTTTGGGATTTTTAGGGAGGTTTTTTGAGAAATTTTTTTGCCCTCGATCGGCACAATTTCCAAGCACGGGATTGCGCCGGCCAAGGGTTATTTGCATAACCATCTGCGCTGACCAGTGCGACTGCTTCTAAAACAGGTGCATCAACGCCGTGGATAGGGAAAAATTCTCTTTTGTCAAAAACTAACCGTTAAAACTTGAATTTTATGTGGAAAAATTGATGATTGAATCAAATAAATTGCTTTTGCAGGAGAGAAATTACCGAAAATGGTGGATTGGAAGGAAAGAAAACACGAAGATGTTGACATGTAGGCATTGAACGATCCAAATTTCCTGGAGGCTTTGAGAGCTTGCGTGCTCCTCAAATTTTTCCTTACACTAGGGATGTGGGGCCAGCCTGAACTACTTTGATACATGAAAAGCCTTTGGGACATGAATCGCAAGAATTTTGTCATTAGGGACCAGGAGCTGGAGTTGACAACTTTAGATATCTACTTCATCACTAGACTGTCTCGCAGAGGTGAGCCGGTGAACTTGTATGGGTCACATCCGATTAGGGCAAGCATATCTCCCCTGCTTGTTGAACATTGTCCTGAGGCCCTGAAATACAGGAGTGGGAAGATAGAGATTTCCAATGTGTGGGATTTGACATTGAGGGTGCTTTTGTTGACTATCAACAGAGTGGCAAGGTCCCAGGTGGAACTTGAGACTAACAAGTCGAAGTTCCTTTATGCTATTGACTGCACATCTCCTATGATCTTCAACTAGGTAGAGGCCATGAAGATGAACATCAAGCGCCAGTTGTCTAAGGCCAAGGCGGGGAATATGAAGCAATTTCTTCAGATCACTACTTGTGACGTTCTTCCTGGAATGAGTGCCACTGTTCTAATATCAATTGAATGAGGTTGATCCTCCTGGGCCATGCGATCCATGGATGGCCCACTAGAGTCGTTTCATGCCCAGGATCAGTGGGGGTCAACATATATCGTACTGACCGACATTCTTCTCATGGCTATGACGACAGAAGATTGTCATGGAGGAATGGCTGTACAACGGCATGATTTCCATGGAGACCCAAATATTCCCTTACCAAATGGAAAGGACTTCGATGATGAAGGTACAAATCGAATTTTTTGATTTTGATGTTTTTTAATTGTTTTGATATATGCATGCTTATAACATTTCTCTTGTCTATGAAAATGTTGGACCAAAGCACACAATCGGGATGTCCCCAATAGTGAAGTGCATCCTCGTCCTATTGACATTGTCACCCCTTATCAGGAAGGGAGAGATAACGAGGAGGAGATCACGAGGAACCTCGAGGGGTTGACTCATGGTATCCTAGAGTATGCTTGGATAGGAGACATGCCTCGGTGGTACCATAGGCACACAGTGGGAGTCTTAGATCAGATCTGCCAACTATTGAGTCGTGTCACACAAGTTGTATCATGTTATCACGACCACCATGCTGAGTAGCTCCTAGGTCCTAGTACTTACATATTTTTTGAGGCCTGCGTGCCACGTATGTACGAGGCTTGCGTGCCACCGATGTTATTGTAGACACACATTATTTTTTGGGTTCTGATGTATCAAACATTCTCATATATGTATATATGTTTGTATTTTCTTGTCTATTATGGTACAAATGGTTTGTCTTATCTTTTACATGTTTCGTGAATGTCTATCCAACACGTAATTAGCTAATGCATCTGTTAATGTATTCATGCATATAGGAATATGATGATATGTAATATAATCAAAACGTCTTTCCAATAGATGGATACAGAGATACTTTCATAATATTTGAAGGTTCGTGGCAAAATATTGCCCGTTGAGTTGAAGGACGACAAGTATGAATCCAGGTTGACAACCAATTCCCTGATGCCTAGGGTGATGGCTTCTAATAACAGTTCAATGACCACACTGTTTTCAATAATGTTGTTGGTTGTACGACCTAGGCAGATACCTTGAAGGTCAATCAACTCACCATTATGGTTGTAGATATGTTGCGGATGATAGGTTCCAGGTACTTCGGCAAGCACCATCAGTGAAACCAATGTGAGGAGCTGCAGACATTTGCAAAGCAAGAAAAGCATAGTAAACAGGAAAGTTGTTTGAAAACTATCACACAAAACCACATTGTAAAAAAATGAATCACACACTAATGTACATAAGTAACCATGCAAGATAACTTAAGCATAGTACTTTTTGAGGTAAAACCCGTTTCGGGGCTTATCGAGAGTATTTCCTTCATAATCAACAAGCTCATAGGCGCCTTTCTGTAAAACACGTTTTACAATATAGGGCACACGCCACATAGGTTTGAACTTGCCTGCCCCCAGCTTATCGTTAGCTTGGTCATATAGCAGGACCAAATCACCCTTAGAGAAAGCACGAGCGGAGATCGACTGATCGAAATGGGATTTGACCCGTTTCTTTTGTGCTTCGATGACCAAGGCAACGAGACGGAAAGTCTCGTCTAGTCGCTCTAAATATAAGACGCGTTCCTCTTTAGGTGATGTTTCGGGGAGGAGTTCAACAACTAGCTTGAGTGAAGGAATCTCACATTCGATCGGCATTGTTGCTTCCAGACCATAGACCAGATGGAATGGTGTGAAACCAGTTGCATCTTTGGTTGAAGTTCGGTAGGCCCACAGAGATAAAAAAAACCATGAGATGCCAATTTGACTTGTGCATCCCAATAGTACGCTGAAGCATGGTGACCAAAAACCTTGTTCATGGCTTCAACTAGGCCATTGGCCTAAGGACAATATTGTGTCGAGCCATTGTGGTGCAAGTGTAAGGACTGAGCTGATGTAAAGGACCATTTCTAAAACTATAAAGATTTACTGAATTGTAAATGTCGTAAAGAGTTTTTATAGAAATATCTGTTTTAAACAGAGTATGAAACTTTAAGAAAACAATTGTTCTAAATTTATGCAAGACTTCATATGACTAATTGCTTGATTCAATGATAAGTACTTACTTGGTCTGCTGGAATGTCTGCTGCAGATGAAAATGTTTCAGAACTCTTCCATTTTTCTCTCGTTTACCAAAAGACCGAAACCACCCAACCAAATGAGTAGAACCTCGCTACTCAGTCCAGTAAGCTTCTCAGTTGAAGCAGACTATTCCCCCGTGCCCAGAAACCTCAGAACAACCAACTCTCCTTCCGTAGGTAACTCAAGTTTACTTCTTCAGTATCCCCTTCGTTCTTCCTTCTTCCTCCCAATTCCCCTTCCCAAACTCTTCCTTCTAGTTTATAAATTGATTCTTGGCGGTGGTCGTCCTTCCTCTAGCACCCACCGCTTCATTTCCTCATGACACCCTTCCCATGTCGTGTCATATACATTTCTTTAAAAGGGTATATTGATTTTTTTTTTAATTAACTTTCCTTTTTCTGATTTTATTTTAATATAAAGGTTAGACTTACATTAAAATACTTTATCATTAGTTTATTTTTATTATTTTATTAATTGATTAATATAATTTATTTATTAAAATTTATTTAATATTACTTTTATAAATAGGTCGTTACATAGACCTAGCCAAGATGTAATATCCCTAACCCTGAATATTCCTTAAACCCTAGCAAAGTCTCAACCAGAAAAATGTACAAGTGGTATAGTAGCTGAGAAAGTCACAAAGATATAATAACAGTAGTGCAACAGCAATAGTGTATATATGAAATATAAACAGATACTCAAGAAATGCAGCAAGAAATACTAAGCCATTTTATTATACTGAGTAGAAAAATGAGTACAGGAGGTGATCAGGAAGATGGCACCTCAACTTGCGCAAGGCAAGTGAAGAAATACACTCAGAATAGCAAAGGAATGGCTTCTCTCTGAACTGCGTCCCAGCTGCAGGAAAATTGTCGTGCCGTTGTTTCTGCTGAAAATCAAATGAGGGTTTGGGGTTGTTCCCCTCCTCAGAAAACGCTGAAACTCTGGAATCAGACTCCACTCAAGAAACCCAGAAAAACCGAGAAAGCTTTGCTGACATGGCCGACCTCCGAAAATCACCCTCTTGGGGATCTGCGCAATTCCTCAGTGCTCTGTGCTGCCACTGAAGAAACCCCTCTAGAATTCTGCCTGAAACTCTGCCAAAAATCCTCCAATAAACAAGGGTTGGTCCCCTGCTCAATCACCCAGCATAAATCCTCCTGCAAAACCCCAATCCAAAACTACTGCCAGAAAGAACTGCGTCATCCCTCTCAAGACTGCGCAGTCATCTACAATGCTCAATCCTCCTGCCAACTACCAACGAAACTGCTGCAAAATACTAATGGAACTACCTTGCCCGAGCAGGCACTCAAAGTCCCCCAAGGCTAAGGGTGAGATCTCCGAACGAAGACACTCAATGCACTAAACAGTGCTGCAAACTAGCTAAACAGCCAGCGTGCTCATTAGTCGAAATGACTAGCTCAAATGCACATAACCGAATGATCAAAATGAGGGGGCTTCTCTCTCCTTTATAGCCTTTGCCTCTCTCGATCCCAAGGCTCACCTCCTCCAACGTAATTCCTCTTTTGCCACATGCTTCTCCCCTTCTGCGCAGTCCCTCCAAGTGTCTGCGTGGGCTCCATCTTTGCATCCCCTTTTGGCCCCCTTTGGCTCCCCTTTAAGTCACAACGTTGTGCTACTAGGAAGTGACTTTTATTCTAAAAATGAGTTATGTCCCCTTTTCTCACTTTTTTTAATTTATAACTAACTATACAAGGCAAAAATTGAGCAAAATCAAATATTCCAATTAGCCATGGCTAGTTAGGAATATTACAGTCTCCCCCGGCAAAATGTTGCTTGTCCTCAAGCAACTGAAGTGATGGATGCTGCAAGATTTTCTCACTCTCCCAAGTGGCATCCTCATCCTGCAAATTCTTCCACCTCACCAAGAATTCCTGGACCGTCCTGCTCCACAGCTGCCTCTCTCTGGTATCAATAATAGCCTCCAGCTGCAACACCAAATGCCCCTCATCATCCATGGGTGGTAGCTTATCTGTCACTGTCACTTGCTGCCCCAATGCCTTCTTCAAGCATGATACATGAAAAACGTTATGAATCTTGCTGCCTTGGGGCAACTCCAACTCATATGCAACCTGTCCAATCCTGCGTATCACCCTGTATGGCCCATAAAAGCGGGGCCTGAGCTTCTCAGCCCCCTTCTGCTTCAGTGACGACTGTCGGTATGGCTGTAATCGTAGGTAGACCACGTCCCCTACCTCAAACTCTCTCCCCACCCGACCCTTGTCGGCATATAGCTTCTGCTGGTTCTGCGTTGTAGCCATGTTATCCTTGAAAGCTCAGAGGATATCCTCACTCTCTTGGATCCAAATCTTGGCTCTAGGAGCCTTGCTATCACCAAACATCACATCAACAAAAGATAAAGGATGATACCCATATAAGGCATAGAATGGTGACATACCAATGGACATGTGATGTGTAGTGTTGTAGCATGTAGCCACTTCAGCCACACTCGCTGCTGCCCACTAACATGGTTGCGCAAGTAGCCCTCCAGCCACTTGTTATCTATCTCTGTCTGCCCATCCGTTAGTGGGTGATAACTGGTACTCGGTGTCAACTCCGTCCCCACTAACCGGAAAAGCTCCTGCCAAAACCCGCCCATGAAACGATTGTCCCTGTCACTGATGATGGTCTTAGGAAGACCACGTAGCCTGAAGATCTCTCTGAAGAACAGTTCGGCCACCTATGCTACTGTATAGTGTGTGGATATGGCAAAAAAATGTGTGTACTTTCTCAGTCGATCAACAACGACAAAGATACAATCCTTGCCCTATACCATGGGCAACCCTGTGATGAAATCCATCGAAATACTCTCCCATTTCCCCTCCGAAATGGGAAGAGGCTGCAATAATCCCGCGGGATGGCTCATCTCTCCCTTGTTCCTCT
>APFE031263203.1:0-33235 GCA_000404065.3 Pinus taeda | reverse complement strand
CAGGCTTAAACGGAGGGATCGGGGATCAGAGTGACAGCCCCCGGTCTGAGCGTTGTTGTGCCAATCCGCGCGACAACAAGCCCAAAAGGCATCACCAAAAACTCAAAGTGCCCATAGTGACACCTGAAGGCGGTCTTGGGAATGCCCTGCTCCCTCATGCGAATCTGATGGTACCTAGATCTTAAATGAATCTTTGAGAAGAATCGTGCTCCCCTCAACTCGTCCATCAACTCATCGATCCTGGGTATGGGGTACCTGTTCTTCAGGGTCTTCTTGTTCAGGGCCCTGTAGTCAATGCACATCCTCAGTGTATTGCCCTTCTTCTTCACCAATACCACAGAAGAAGCAAAATGACTTGTGCTTGGTCGAATGTGCCCAAGAGCCAGCAACTCCTGGATAGCCCACTCAATCTCGTCCCGATAGGCCTTGGGGTGCCTATAGGGGGTGGTGATCACTACCTAGATGCCTTGCTCAAGCTCAATAGTGTGCTCAAACCCCCGACCCGGTGGTTGTCCTGGTGGAATCTCTCCAAACACTATGGCATACCAATCAAGGATGGGCTCGATCTCTGGATGTATCGTCTGCCCTGTAGTCCCTGTCTTTGATGCACGCAGCTCCACTGCCCACTCTATGTCTCCCTTTCGGAAGACTGCCTCCATCCGATGAGCCGACACAGTCTAAGGAGGATATGTGTGCTGTTCCCGTATCTTCTCATGCCTCCCTGTCTTCTCATCATCCCACTCCATCTCTAGGGTCTTCCAATCCGTCGTGACCTTCCCTAGAGTAATAAGCCACTGAACACCCAGTATCATGTTGGTGTCCGGAATATCAACCACGAAAAAGTGGTCAGTCAATGTGTAGGTGCCCATCGTCACTGATAGCTCTGGAACATAACGAGCACACATCATGGTCTGATCTCCTGGGAGCAAAACTAAAAACCCATCGAAGCTCTCTATCTGTATACATCACTGCTCAACCATCTGTGCATCGATGAAGTTATGGGTTGCCCCACTGTCAACCAAAACCGATACCCGCTGGCCACGTACTGTCCCCCGTACACGTAGCGTCAAATACTTGGGAACTCCTCACAACGCTGCAAGGGCCCCTCCAGTAGGTGCAAAAGATGCATCACTTGCTACTGGCAGTGGAGGTGGCAAAGATCCCTGCACAGCCTGACTATCTCTTGCCTCCACATCATCCTCATCATCCTCTTCCCCACTGCTCTCGGAGAAGACCTCAATAAAATGTGCACTGCCAGCAACACATCTATGTCCTGGTGCCCACGGCCCCTGACAAGTGAAGCACAACCGCTTCTTCTTCAACTCCCTCCTGGCATCATTGTCAATCTGTGCTCGTCCTGGATTCCCCTTTGGAGGCGGAATCCTCACATCCTTCCCCTTAGACTGGAAAGTCTGTCTCTGGGGGTAAGGTGTCCGGGTCCTGGGTAAGACATCCTGTAAGTCCCGGGTCCTGCTAATGGCGTCATGGAGTGTGGCTGGTCTAGTGAACTGGACTAAACCCCAGAGTGGCTCTGCTAACCCCTCAACATACATATAAAGCCTCCGTGCTGTGGATAGATATAGCACCATCACTGAGACCCTCAAGAAATCTGCAATGTAGGTCTCTGGGCTCCCTGTCTGTTTGAGCCTCGTTAGCTCGACAAAATGCTGCTTTGGATCCCTCCGATCAAATCGCTCCATCAATCTCCTAGTGAACTCGGCATATGTCGTCACTGTGGAGTGTCCGAGTGTAACCATCCCATGAAACCACCAATCCTGAGCCTCACCATCCAAGTGCAATGTTGCCACCTTGATGGCCTTTATCTCCGACATTTGGTTAAGTTGGAAATAAATGTCCAGCTTCTCCACCCAAGACTTCGTCGAACTGTTTGATGAACCATCAAACGTCGGCAAGTGGAATCTACTCGCTGCATGGTGGGTGTCACCATCATGGTAATGCCGATTCCCTCTGTGATGGTCGCGGGGTCTACTATCCCGCTGGAGCTGAACAAAGTCTCTAAATGAAAGGGCATCCCTGAACTCCTGCCCATAGGCCTCGTATTCTGCAAAATAATCGCCCATATGGTCGAGCTCTGCCTCCTGCTAGGCTCCGACCCCCATCTCTGCTCCTAAGAACATAGGCATGGTAGAGCGTATAGGGGCATGCGAGGCTACTTGCTGCGTAGTATCACGCTGCTCTGGTAAATGATGGGATGCACCCAATCCCTCACCAATCTGAAAGACCCGTGGGCTCTCACTCTGTCTAGCCTCTACTGTCGTGAATCTCTGCCCCATCACCTCGATCTGCCTCGACAGATCCTGCACTGATTTGAGGAGCATATCCGCAAATCTCTTCCCGTCCTTGTCTGCCATCGGACCCCTCTGCTCTGCCTCCACCACAGGCTCCTCCTGTTCTGCGTCCACCATCAGAACACAGTCTCCCTCTCCATAGGTATTCTCCAACCTACGCCCAGTGTCTCTGTATCTCCTACCTCTGTAACAGATGTAGGGTTTTTCCCCCGGTGTCATAGATTGCTAGCTCCACAGGCTGAGCCAGATCTATGCTCTGATACCACTGTAATATCCCTAACCCAGAATGTTCCTTAAACCCCAGCAAAGACTCAACCAGAAAAACGTACAAGTGGTATAGTAGCCAAGAAAATCACAAAGATATAATAACAATAGTGCAACAGCAATAGTGTATATATGAAATATACACAGATACTCAAGAAATGCAGCGAGAAATACTAAGCCATTTTATTATACTGAGTAGAAAAATGAGTACGGGAAGATGGCATCTCAACTTGCGGAAGGCAAGTGAAGAAATACACTCAGAATAGCAAAGAAATGGCTTCTCTCTGAACTGCGTCCCAGCTGCAGGAAAACTGTCGTGCTACTACTGCTACTAAAAATCAAATGAGTGTTTGGCGTTGTTCCCCTCCTCAGAAAAGGCTGAAACTCTGGAATCGGACTCTACTCAAGAAACCCAGAAAAACCCAGAAAGCTTTTCGGAAATAGCCGACCTTCGAAAATCACCCCCTTGGGGATTTGCACAATTCCTCACTGCTCTGCGCTGCCACTGAAGAAACCCCTCTAGAATTCTGCCTGAAACTCTGCCAAAAATCCTCCAATAAGCAAGGGTTGGTCCCCTGCTCAATCACCTAGCATAAATCCTCCTGCACAACCCCAATCCAAAACTGTCGCCAGAAAGAACTGCGTCATCCGTCTCAAGACTGTGCAGTCATCTACAGTGCTCAATCCTCTTGCCAACTACCAACGAAACTGCTGTAAAAAACTGATGGAACTACCTTGCCCGAGCAGACACTCAAAGTCCCCCAGGGCTAAGGGTGAGATCTCCGAACGGAGACACTCAATGCACTAAACAATGTTGCAGACTAGCTAAACAGCCAGCATGCTCATAAGTCGAAATGACTAGCTCAAATGCACATAACTGAATGATCAAAATGAGAGGGCTTCTCTCTCCTTTATAGGCTTTGCCTCTCTCGATCCCAAGGCTCACCTCCTCCAACGTAATTCCTCTTTTGCCACGTGTTTCTCCCCTTCTACGCAGTCCCTCCAAGTGTCTGCGTGGGCTCCATCTCTGCGTCCCCCTTAGCTCCCCTTTAAGTCATAATGTTGTGCTACTAGGAAGTGACTTTTATTCTAAAAGTGAGTTATGTCCCCTTTTCTCACTTTTTTTTTTATTTATAATTAACTATAGAAGGCAAAAATTGAGCAAAATCGAATATTCCAATTAGCCATGGCTAATTAGGAATATTATACAAAAATGGAAGAGGGGAAAAATTTAAGGTTTGAGGGTGATCACCAATGGTGAGCCAGCGCCTAATCCTTTGGGTAGATTGGAGTTGAGAATGATTATGAATATGGATTTTGATTTTCTAGGTCAAGGAGGCTTCAAAGACAACTTCGCTTAGCATTAGGGCAAAAGAAAAGCAACTTCAAAGACTTTACACTTTGTTTTGCAAAATAGATGGCTTATCAAGATGAATTTCAACCATGAAACATCACTAGGAACATTCATTCATTATACATGGCCCATACATGAAGCAGCACTATCTAGAAACAAAATTTCCACAACTTTGCATAAATGGATGCAGTAAATTAGCCCTAGTATAGCGAAATCCCAGCAACAATGTATGTGACAAAATAAAAAGAAAAAATAGCATTAAACTGCACTTACATGTATAAGAGTATATCCAACCATCAAACTTTTGCAATCAAGAAGCTCCAAGACAAGAGAAAATGATCCAAGCATCAAAATTCATTTCATTCTCCAAAATTTCGTCCTCCAAGAAGGATAGTGAAGTTCTCTTAAGAGATACAAGGCAAAACCAAGTGATGATGCTAAAATGAAATCACATCACTTGTATTTATACATGTCCAAATGAATTTGATTTGCCTAATGAGGCCTCATAGAGCCCCTAAAATAAAATAATGTACAAGATAACTAACTTTTGGTGACAAACCCACCAAACTAGCTCAAAACCAAAAGAGTAAGCCTCTCAAGAGGTCGAATGATCAATAATATATGTCGTTGGGCTTTAGAGGAGGCCTAATGAAGTCCATAGGTGCCATAATGTGAAACAGGACTCCCAAAAGCAGTGGCCAAGGGAGTGGCCCCTTGTTCCCCAAGTAGTAAACCTATGGTGCTCCCAAGTGGGTGTGTGATCCGAGTTGGATCCTTATACTCTCCTAAAAGTTACCCGAACTCTGTAAAAACTCATGTTGAAGTTCAAAGTCTTGTGGATATCGAAGCTTATCAGAAATAACCTCTGAACAATGACAATTTGTGGTCAGCACGGAGCAATGAGGACCCTCGTTCGAAGCGCGCAGACCGTTGACCCATAGTAACCGCGCGTTGGCACAAAATTGGCAAACGGGAGGTTAAATCCTGAAACAAAGGCAGTTTCTGATATGCGATTAGCGCCAGGGTGTCCCCCTCAGCGAAGGAAAAGACCCAAGCACTCGGTCATGAGGGAAGAGCATAAGACCGTACAGAAATCGCCGATTCTGTCATAAGGTGGGTCCCACACTAAAACCGGCAGGATATCGGAAGGGCCTCAAGCGGTAAGCAGGTTCGACCGAGCCCCGCGCGATGCCATACATTGGGTGACGCGTGTCTGGCGGATGAGAGAGAAAACCGCTCTCATCGCGCAGGTAACGGGCATGCTACTTATCCGTGCGATATGGACGGAGACCGTAGGATCTAGAGGCTCCAAATCAACGGCAAAGAATTGATCCGATGTATGATCAGATTCGACAGGGAAATTAGGCTAAGTCATATGAGATTTGAGATCTGACAGGACTGCTGAGTTGGTAGAGGAATCAGTTTCGCGGGCAATCTTGGAGCAACGGAAATAATGACCGTTCAAAGAGAACTGACACTCGTTCATGAGGAAACAAGTGGCCACCTCTCTGTGAAGCGTTACAGTGATGATGACGCAGAGCAGGGGATTCAAGTGGACAGAGGCAAGAGATCTAGGGAGTTGGGAAGCGGAAACGAACAGTCGAGGAGCGGATTGGCTTTAAGCCACGAACAGACAAAGAGTAAAGCAAGCAGAAAGAGAGAGAAGCAAAAGCCGAGAGGCAAGAAAGAAGTGAATTGCAAAGAACAGAGAAGTCGAGTTGACCTGCAGATCAGAGGCAGCATCGAGCTAGACAAAGACAGAGAGAGTCCGAGAGTCTGTGAACTCTAGAGAAGGCTTGAGAGGTTCAAGCAACTCTTCTGTATATACCTATCAAGTATTGAGTACCAAATTGGACTCGTACCACTAAGACCAGTGAAGGTCGAGTTTCAGTAAGGGGAGTCCGTGTACTCTAGAGACTTGGAGGATCCAAGTATAACCCTACTGATCATTATCTGTTAAAGTGAGACTCAATTTGAGCTCACTGTTGTAAAACTCTGCTTTTTAAAAACACAATAGAAAAGGCCACCACTGAAGGCTGGACCAGGAGACGTAACCCAAGAGGATTGGGTGAACTCCTTATTGATTTTGTTGTGTTTATGTGTTTGCTTATTGTGTTTCTCCACTGCTTCTGTGTCTGTGTATTTCGCAATCTTAACGATCCGTTGCATAAAATAACATAGGCACACCCCAGCACATGAGTCTGTAATACCTTCATTTTTTTTCCATGAGGTCATTTACGAGTGATTTCAGATCCAGTGGTATCAGAGCATTTAGATTGTTAAGGTTAGACAAGCTTGTGTTGGATTTTGTTGTTGAATGCTAACTAGATCAAAGCTCATATTAGGAGAAGGAGAGTTGGTTGAAACTAATTTGGAAATTGGAAGACTCTATTCCAAGAAGAAAATGTCAGAAGAAAATCCCCTGGAATCAGATCCCCAGTTCATGAATAGTTTTATGACCTTGAAGTCAATGGTGGAAGAAATGTATAGGGACTTTAGGAAACATAAAGATGAAGACTCATCATGCTCCAACCAAGACAAAGGAGTAGAAAAGTCTCTCCTCCATGACCACTCTAAAGGCAAAGGGAAAGAAGAAAAATTTCTCACACCTCCTAATAGCCCTGAAAGTAAAAAGAAGACATCTCTGATTAAATTAGATGTTAAATTTGATTTACCAATATATGATGGAGAGTTGAATGCAGAGAAGTTGGATAATTGGATCAAACAAATTGATGTTTATTGCAGAGTGTAGAGTATCGACTCAGACAAGAGTAAGATTCAGCTGGCCAGCCTACGCTTTGGAGGCACTGCCTTGGTGTGGTGGGAAGGCAGGACCCAAGCTGACATGAAGAAACCTAGTAAGATTCTTTTTGTCTGGAGTGAATTTGTTTCTGCAATCAAAAAGCAGTTCTACCCACTAGCTTACATGCAGCAAGCCATGATGAGTTGGCAAACTCTTCACCAATTGAAAGGGAAAAGTGTACAAGGATACACCCAAGAATTTAGGAAAAGAGCTTTGATTCTAGGAATTTCATTAGACTCAAATGAGACTCTGTTGAAGTACATAAGTGGTCTACACAACTACATGAGGCACACTATCCTCATGTTTAATCCCACTAGTATAGATGAGGTATTTGTTCAAGTTACGCATCTACAAGCTAGAGGAAAGAATGGGAACCCAGAAGTTGGGGGATCATCCAAGCCCATTGCAAGCAAGAATAAGGAGAAAAAAAAACATAAA
Source organism: Pinus taeda (assembly GCA_000404065.3). Lineage (NCBI taxonomy): Eukaryota > Viridiplantae > Streptophyta > Pinopsida > Pinales > Pinaceae > Pinus > Pinus taeda. Next base: position 26,067 of record APFE031263203.1, on the reverse strand, counting down.
TGGAAAGAGAGGAAGCCCAACACTGCGCAAAAAAATAAGTCTTCACGCACTCACTGTAAGAAGGATGGACGTGATGATGAGCACTGTTGGATTCTGCATCTAGAGCTGAGACCTAAGAAGTTCAAGGGCAAGAAGAAGAAGACTGTCGTCGCTATTCAGAAAGATTTGGGGTCGGACTCAGGAGATGAACAACCATTGCAGCAACATGTATAAAAGGTAAAAATTTTGAAGCATCTACTAGTACTCCTGCACAATCTATTAATGATGAAGAAAATGAGAGAAAAAGACATGAGCTTTTCCATATTCAAGTTGTTTCCAAACATCAAAAGATTGATACTTTGTTTGATAGTGGCTCACAAGTAAATTTAATTTCTGAAACAATTGTAAAGAAGTGGGATTACTGACTACACCTCACAAAAAACCATACCCATTAAGTTGGTTAAGTGATAAAGCACAACTATAGGTGACTAGACAATGTAAACTTAAGTTTTCTTTTGGGTCAGCATTTGTAGATAAGGTTGAGTTAGACATAGTTCCTTTGAATATATGTGGAATTATTTTGGGAAGTCCCTTCTTGTATGATAGAAAAGCTATTTTCTATAGAGCAGAGAACAAGTATCTACTCGTTAAAGATGGAATCGAATATTTTGTAAGGGCTCATAAGCTCAAGAATAATTATACTCTCATAAACTCAGGGCAGATGAAACGAATTGTAAATTCATGAAAACAATTTTTATTGATGGTTGTAAAGGAAAAGAAACCTAATAAAACCAATGTATTTGAGGGTTGTGACGCTAAACAGCAAGTTGATTTAGAAAAAGTTGTTTCAGAATATGATATCTTGTTTCAAGAACCTAACGGTCTGCCATCCAAAAAAGAAATAGTGCATGATATTAATTTGCAGCGAGATGCTCCATTGCCTAACATCGGAATGTATAGGTTGTCCGCTTTAGAGAATGCAGAAATCAAGAAGCAGGTGCAGGAATTGCTTGAGAAGGGGTTCATTAGACCTTGCACATCACCATGTGGGTCTCCAATCGTTTTGGTAAGAAAGAAAGATGGCTTGTGGAGAATGTGCATTGATTACCAAGCATTGAATAAGATAACGATCAAAAATCGTTATCCCCTTCCTCGCATAGATGATTTATTAGATCAATTGAAAGAAGTTGTTTATTTTTCCAAGTTAGACTTGCATAGTGGATATCATCAGGTCAGAGTTGCAGAACAAGATGCATGGAAGATTGCTTTCAAAACAAAGCATGGATTGTATGAGTAGCTTGTTATGCCTTTTCGCTTAACTAATGCTCCTGCTACTTTCATGAGAATAATGAATGATGTGCTCAGACTTTTTCTTGATGATTTTGTTATTGTATATCTAGTTGGCATTCTTATATTTAGCAAAACATGGGAAGAACATCTAAAACATGTTAAGCAGACACTAGATGTTTTGAAAAGAGAAAAACTTTATGTTAAACTCTCAAAATGTGAATTTGGTAAAACATCTTTGAATTGTTTGGGACATATAGTAGGGGGTGGTGAATTGAAGATAGATCCCTCTAAGGTGGCAATCATTGTAAACTGGCCTACAAATCTGCTACAGAAGTTAGGAGATTCTTAGGAGTAGCACAATATTGGAGAAAGTTCATTTCTAACTTTTCGTTAATTGCAGCTCCTTACATGCTTTAACAGGATTGAACAAGGTGTTTCAGTGGGGAGGCAAACAACAGAAAACCTTCGACACCTTGAAAGAAAATATTAGTACAGCACCAGTACTAGCACTGCCAGACCTTCAAAGACCGTTTGAGATCCAAACGGATGCCAGTGACTATGCTATGGGAGCAGTGTTGATACAACACGGTAAACCCATATGTTATCATTTTGAGACATTTAATTTTGCAGTAGTTAACTATCCCACATATGACAAAGAATTGTATGCATTAGTACAGAGTGTGAAAAAGTGGAAACATTACTTAGTGGGCAAAGAAACAGTTATACATACTGATCATCAACCACTTTAATATCTACACTCCCAAACTAAGTTGCAGCAATCAAGACACTATAGATGGATGGGTTTTCTACAACAATTTCATTTAGTCATCAGATGTAAAAAGGGCATACACAATAAAGTTGCGATATGTTATCTAAACCCATTATAAATGTATCTACTATACTTGAGCATAATTCTGTATTACATGAAAGCTACATTAAACAATATGCTCACGATATAGACTTTAAAGATGTGTATGCAACTTTAAGTCAAGGCAAATGAGTAGAAGAATAGGATTATCACATTAAGGACCAACTCTTGTATCATTATGGGAAGCTATGCATTGCACAAACTGAAAGAGTAAAGATAATTCGAGAAGCACACACTTCTCTAATATCAAGTCACTTTGGGGTAAGTAAAACAGTTGCACAACTGCAAAGATTTTGTTATTGGCAAAAAATGAACGGGACAATTTCTAGATATGTAAGAGGGTGTTCTGTGTGCTAAAAGCAAGCCCAACAATAGAAAACTAGGCTTGTACACTCCATTGCCAGTTCCTTTTCATCCTTGGGAAAGTGTTTCCATGGACTTTGTTGGAGGACTACCTAAATCTAGGAAAGGTCATGATTATCTGTATGTTGTTGTGGATAGGTTCAGCAAAATGTGTATTTTGATACCTTGTAATAAACAGATTACAACTGAACAAATTGCAAAACTGTTCTTTCAACATGCATGGGTTCATTTTGGATTACCCACTTACATTATATCTGATTGAGACACCCGATTTGTGGGAAAGTTTTGGTCAAGTCTGTGGGACCTGATGGACACCAAACTGGAGAAAAGCACAACTTTCCATCCACAAACTGATGGCCAGACAGAAGTAGTCAATAGGACAGTGATCCAGTTGCTCAAGGGATATTGCAGCAAGCATCCCGAGCTTTGGGATGAACATTTGTGTTATGTGCAACATGCTTACAATTGAGCCAAACGTTCTTCCACACAGAGATCTCCTTTTGAGACCTGTTTTGGTTTCACACCAAGGTCTCCCTTGGATTTTGTCTTTGGTAAGGACGCAGTAGTTGAGGGACACAGTGATGTGGACAAGACAACTAGGTTCATTGAACAAATCCAAGAGATCCATCAAGCAGTACATCAACAACTGGAAAAGAGCCAGGCCAAATACAAGGCAAGGCATGACAAGCATAGGATGGAGCATAGTTTCCAAGTTGGTGATCGAGTCTGGCTATATATCAGCAAGGACAGGATGCAAGGTGAAGGTAAGAAGCTAAAACCAATAAGGTATGGACCTTTTAGGATCCTTGAGAAAATTGGTGAGAATGCTTTTCGCCTTGATTTGCTAGCTTATATGCACATCTACTCAGTCGTTAATGCAGACTGCTTGAGACTATTTGAACCTTCGTTAATTGAAGATCCTGAAGAGCAGAGTCAATTGCCTTCTATTGATGACCCGCTACCTGTATATCTTAATGAATTGCAGGAAGACATAGTTCTGGATAGGAAGGTGAGAACGACGCGCAGGGGGGATGTTGAGTACCTCAGAATTGGGCTCAGGGGTTCAAAGCCAAGTAGTGCAAAATGGATAGAGATTGGACAGGTGAGAAAGTTGTATACTCACTTAGTCGATGCTTGAAAACCAACTTTTGGTGGTCCAAAAGCTTTTTCAGTGGGAAGGCCATGATTCGAATTGGATCCTCAAACAATTCCATGATTGTTAAAAATGAATGACAAACTTCAAGAAATCTTATAGCTATCAGAAATAACCTCTGAATAATGGCAATTTGCAGCCAACACAGAGCAACGAGGACCTTCGGTCAAAGTGCGCTGACCGTTGGCCCATGGAGATTGCGCATGGCGGAAAAATGGCCATTGGGAAGCTCAGATCCAGAAATGGAGGCTGTTTCTGATACACGATTAACGCTAATCGCATATTGTTGGGCAAAACCCCTCGAGAAGGAAAAGCCCCGAGCGCTCTGTCACAAGGGAAACCAGAAAACCGTGGAAAAGCGCTAAAACCGACAAGGCGGGTCTTGCGCTCAAAACCGGTGGAATATTGGAGGCATTTTGGGCAGTAAGTAGGTTTGGCCAAGGACCCAACGATTCCATACACCGAGTGACGTGTGTCCAGCGAGGAGAGAGAAACTGCTTACATCGCGGACTAATGGTGGAGCAACTCAAACGCGCGATATAAGCGAAGACCGTAGGATCTGGGGGCTCCAGATCAAACGACGGAGGTTCAACCCGATGGATGAATGGACTTGAGGGAGAAATAAGCTACGATGCATAAAGATTTGAAGTCCGATTTGACCGATGAATCAACAGAAGGATCTGTTTCACAGGCATTTGGGAAATAATGGAAAAAACGACTGTTCAGGAAGAACTGACACTGAGTTCGCAAGGAGATAGGTGGCCACCTCTCTGCAAAGCGTTACACATCAATGATGATGCAGGGCAAAGGAGTTCCAGCAGACAAAGGCAGGTGATCCAGAGAGCTGGGAAGACGAAGCGAACAATCAAAGGAACGAACTGGCTTTAATGCCACAAGCTGACAGAGACAGGAGAGACAGTGAGGCAGAGAAGCAGTGAAGAAGCCGAAGGCCGAGAGACACAAAAAGAGAGGCAAAATTGTAGAGAACAGAGAAGCCGATCTGACCATCAGAGTAAGGGCAACATCGAGCAGACATAGACCAATTGAGGTCGAAATTCAGTAAGGGGAGTCTGTGAACTCTAAGGAATTGGGAATTCCAAGTGCCATCCTACTGATTATCCTCTGTCAAGTGAGACTCATATTGAGCTGCTTATTGTAAGACTCTGCTTTAAAGACATAATAAAAAGGCCACCATTGAAGGCTTGACCAGGAGACGTAGCGCAGGAGGATTAGGTGAACTCCTTATTAAATTTCGTCGTGTTTTTGTTTTTCTTATTGTGATCTCTTACTGTTTCAAGTGTTTGTATATTTTGCAATCTTATCCATCCGTTGCCTAAGATAACATAGACACACACACACCAGCACATGAGTCTGTAATACCTTCATTAATTTCTTGAGGTCACCTAGGGGTGATTTCAGATCAGGTTATGTAGGATGTTTTAGGATGTTTATGAAGGTCTGCTTGTGTCTATTAAAGTTGAAAAGGCGCTGGATGCATTTTGTGGCTCCCGAGAACTTTGTCTCTGTGTACCATTTTGGCTTTACAATTACAATGGTTTGACTCTTGAAGATATGGATGGTGACATGGATGAGCAAGTTGATCACAGAGTTGTATATTCCAGTTGTTCTGACATGAAAAAGGAACAATTGATGAATGCCAAATCTGGCATGGCAATTGCATGTGATGACTTGCTGAGTACCATAGACAATCACGTGACATATAGGAGAGGGATACATTGGGAAAATCATGACGTGCCTTGCAAAATATGGAACCATTTACCTTCTCGCCAAATAATTTCAAATCGTGTTCTAGCCCATGGTTCTACTTCAGGGTCCTCTGGATATTTTGAGGATACTAGTCTTGGGATTTTTGGATTTTCATCATTCAATGGAAGTGATAGATGGCCAAGGAAGGGAGGTAACATGTCATTTTCCAACCTTGAAGGTGGCAAAATAGAAGTTGGTGGCAAAGGAATTGACCAAATCCGCAAGTTCCACAACACATGTATGCATTCACCAGCAAAATAATTTCAAACATCAGAGGCAACACTTAGACTGAGAATCTCACAATCCAAATATGTGGAAGATGTAATGGAGGGATCTTTATGGTCACTTCGATTCTCTCTTAACCCTCCTAATGGTTCAACTCCAGTGCTTATTCCCTACCCAGTTAGCACTGGAGCAGTCATTATTTCAGCCATAAGAACTCCAGTTTTAGGAGCTTGTGCAGGGAAAACCACTGCAATCACATTTAAATCCAGGTGACTGTGAACTATGCATTTCTTGGAATGTTTTTGTATATTTTTATTGTTTCTTCATTTTTGGTGTGTGTGTGTTCGAGAGGGTGGGGTGGCTAGCTATGTAGGATGTCTTGGGATTTTTTATTTGAGATGCTCGAGGTTTTGGGCTTCTAAACTTGGTCATCTATCTTGGAATGACTCTATGATATGATCATTGGCAAGGTTTGTGTCAAATTGGGTATCACCTAAATAGCTCTAATATGGATACGGGTATCATATCTATTATGAATATGACAAACTTTTAGAACAACCTGGTTACAACATGACTAGGATTTGAGAATTATTAATCATAGAAGGCTAAAAATATATTTTAAATATTGTATATATGTGTTGAATATAGGAAATATATGTTGAATATATATTCAGTGTTCCACGAAGATGCATCCCCAGGGTCGGGTGCTCGCACCCCACACACCCGGGATGGGGAGTCTATTGGGGGTGCGTTTCCCCACGCACCTTTTTTGGGGAGTCTCAGGGAAACGCAAGGGGGTGCGATTCCCTAGTGTGGGGGATGAGACTCCCCAAAAGGGGTGCATCTGGGCATCCCCCCCTTAGAAATTCAATATCTAGTATATGGTATATGGTGATATACTAGTATGTTTTGCTTTCAATTTAGATTCTAGAATGATGAATGATGAATTTAAATTTTAAATCACTATAGGTTATAGAATGATGAATGATATGGATCAATGTATTTGAATATATCATTATTGATTTTTTTTATTGAATCTCATGGTATGGATGAATAATGAGTATTTCATATGAATGATGTATGCATCAAAATGAATGATGAGGATGGATCAATGTATGTCATTATTTAATACAATTACGAATTTAAATTTCATGTGTGGATCAAATTTCAATTTTCAATGTATTGGTATCCATAATATTATTAGTCTATTTAATATTTATGCTTTCATTATTGAACAATGAATATGAAATTGAATTATATATATATATATATATAATATATATATATATATAATATATATATATATATCTATATATATATATATATATATATATATATATATAATAAAAAATTATATACCCCGACGCCCCCCCACACCCTCGAATTTCCCTAAAATTTGACGACACTCCCACACCCTTGAAATTTGAGGGGGGACGTGTGCGGTGGAGGAATGCAAGAGGCCTACACATCCATTACATTAGCATTACCCTCCTTTAGGAGATTTATCATTTGATTACATTGGTTACTAGGTCGACATGTGAGTTAGAGATGTTTTTAGCCCATCAATTTGTAATTTTAGGGGCTTGTAGACATAATTCGGTTTAGTAGCTCATGTATATATTTGTGATCACTCATTTGTAATCAAATCACCATGAAACTTGTGAATTTCGGACGTCTTAGAGAATTTGCGCTTGCTTCTTGTGGGTGATTTTTGAGATACTTAAATGCATTATGATATATGGAAGCTAATTTTGACATTCTTTGGAGCTATTTCTTGCTCTAATAGAAGGATATATTGCATGTTATCTTGTATGTGGAATATTTTGTTGAATATCTTTTTCTTAAATGTCTAATGCATGGAACTGTTGATTCTAGGTTGATATTATATGCCCTAATTTGTTGAAGATCAATTTATTGAAGAATATCTAGATGAATGTTGTATACTTTGCTCATTGTAACATGTAATGAATGTTCCTAGTGTAGTACTTGTTATTCTCCGTCAAGATATTATTTCATTAAGTGGGTAATTGTTGAAATTTTGATAGATAGGGCATCAAATTTTGACCTTAGAACGAATTTGGCTTATTATCTGAAACATCCTAGACTCTACATCCCCATAGGACAAGGCTCTTGGCCTATCACTTGGTGATCAACCTTAAATTTTCCCCATACATTTCTCTTCTCAAATTCAACCCTTTTAAGGCTAGGAAGAAAAAATAAGGCTTGGAGCATAGTTTTAAAAACCTGAACTGATGACTGGACCAATCCACCTAATAAACTGGGTTTCAAATCGGAATCGGTCAAACAGAGAATTGTCAGATCTCAATGAACCGATTTTTAAAAAATACATTAAATAATTAATTTTTAATGAAAAAAACTATTTTGAAGATTTGAAACCATGATTCCAAGCCAATAGAGACAAAATATGCAAACTTTGCTCATTTATATACCATGTAAATGTGAATATATCAAAATGGCACCGAGTGCAATACATATCATCGACAAAATACATAAGTAATGAGGCTCTAAATGGCCTATAAAGTCCAAAAACAATGCTACAAGCTTTGAGGCCATTGACCTACAACAAGACTACAAGTCTACACATGATGAATCATCAAATTCATCACCATTACTAGACATAGGATCATCATCAAGAGCTACATAGACATCATCTGGTTTAGAGTCTGAGGATGCCTTAGCCTCATCTACATCCTCAGTAGCACTGCCACCAATAACAATAGAAGTGGACCTAATGGAAGCACGAGTTGGTCGATCTGCACGACTAGTGCCTTCCATTGGTTGTTTGCCTTTCCTTGATGCGACTACTAACCCTGGTTTTGATGGCGCCACCAAATTTGGTTCATCCCCCGCTACAAAATCAACGTCAAACACAGGATCTTCAGTCTCCTCCACCCATTCTGATGTTGGATCAATATCGTCCAACACAATGGGATCTAGATCAAGTGTTTTGTTCATCATTTGGTTCCGCCTTAGTCGAAGGTTATATTACATGAAGACAAGATCATTTAACTGTTTTTTTTCCAAACAGTTTCTCTTCTTCGTGTGTATGCGCTCTAAAATAGACCAATTGTGCTCACAACCTTAAGCACTGCAAGTTTGGCTGAGGACTCTAATTGCAAACTTTTTCAACTGAGGACATTGGCCACCAAATGACCCCCACCAATATGCGGCAAAGAAAATGACATTAATTAGTAACTTGAAAAGAAAAACAAATTGGAATTGTGTACTTGGTTGATCCACATCTCTTGCCATATTTTCCAAGTTTTTTCCAAAGGTACCAACTGGCATACTGAAAAGAGTAAGTTGTTTATGTATTTCCAACTGGTCTGCATGGATAGGGACCATGCGCTCCAAGCAATCAATCAATCCGGCTCTGACCTCCCCATCCTGCAGATCTCCAAGCCGAGCTTTATAATGATACTTTCGGTTCAAAAAATACCCAACTGCATGTATAGGACGATGGAGTTGATTGTTTTATCTGTTATCAATGATCTCCCATATACGACCATATTTAGCTAATCTATCGTTATAAGCTATTCGTATCTGCTCCTTTCTTGATCCATAGCCTCATAAATGTAGCCCATGGCCAATTTTCCCCCATCCACCATCCTTAGCACCATAACAAGGGGCTTGGTAATTTTCACAAGCTCTGTAGACCTTTTCCAAAAATAATTGTAAAAAACTTTCTTTTTGATGTCTTTGCCATCTTGTCTAGGAGCCCACCGAGATTCAGTCCAATCATCAGAAGAAAACATTTTCTGCAGGTTTTTCTGTTGAGAATTGAGACATTGCAACGCGAGGAAGTGAGTTGCGAATATCGTAATTGTAGGCCTGACATGCTCTTTTCCCCCAATGTTTTTCCTCATTAGGCTCAATACCCATGAGTGGTTGTAAATGTATTTTGTAATGCACTTGGCATGCTCTACAATGCTTTTTACTCACTCCACTTTGCGTATGCCCTCAAGCATGAGGTCTATGCAATGTGTAGCACATGGAGTCCAAAATATGGTCTTATATTTGGACTCAAGCATCTTTCCAGCATGAACATAGTTTGAGGCATTATCTGTGATGACCTGCACAACATTTTGCTCCCCCACTTCCTGAATAATGTCATCCAAAACCTCAAATAGCAGGGTTGCATCCTTCACCTTATCAGATGCATCAACTGTTCTAAAAAACATGGTTCCTTGAGGGCCAAAAACAAGGAAATTAATGATAGTGCGGTTCTTTCCATCGGTCCATCCATTTGAGATGATGGAACAACTTGTTTTGAGCCATGACTCTCTATACTCAGCCAAATACTCATCAATAGAAGATATCTCTTTTTGCAAAAGAGCTCCCCTCAAGTCATGCATACTGGGGCCTTTGAAGCCCTTTCCTGCAGCGATAACAAAGTCCCACATAGCTTGGTAATAAGGTGAGTGAGCAACATTAAATGAGATATTCGCATCATACGACCATCTAACAATGTATTCATAAGAAGTTTCTTTGCATTGTTTTTTCCAATGTTGATCCAAAGTGGGTTGACGACTTGGCTGGGAGGAAGTGGGATTAGCAAAGGCAATGGTGGTAGAGGATGAAAAATAACTTTGGATGTTTGTTCTCTTTGTTCCTTTTGATTGTTGGCCAAGAGAAGGAGGAACATTGTGAAAGGGGTCATTGGTGGAAGGGATAGAAGGGGCGTCTTGAATCTCATAATCATCATACCCACTTTCTTTCATGGCTTCGAATAATTCCCTCTTCCTTGCAATTTCATCTTGGATGGCCTTCTCCCTAGCCTTATTCTCCCCAAACTTTTCAAACTTGGAAAGGTATTCTGCCCTAACAGGACCTAACACTTCATTTGGTGCTTCACATGGCTTTACTTGGCCTCTTATCCCAGCCAAGTGTTGTTTCAATTTGAGAATACCCCCACCTCCAATAGATTTATTGCAAAATTTGCATATCATTTTTCCATCAATCAAATCACAATGAGCCCATGCATTGTCCTTGGCTTTTGGAGCCATGTTGGCTTGAAATAATTGAAATTTGCAAAGAAATCTGCCATTTAAAAAAAATTGCAGCTAGGAAAAATGGAAAACCAAAGCTAAATTTAGAGAAAAAAATGCACTTTGTGGGCTACAAAATTTGATCGCATAGAAGTTTAAAACTGGAGATTTGATAGCATAGAACACATAAAAAAAATTAATACATGGACAACAGGGAAATGAAGAATTTTTCAAGTGAAAATCCTTACCTGAAAATGCAAACTGGCTTCCTTAGCCTCCTCTTGAAGATGCCAAATCTACTCACAACTCTAAACTATCTCCAAAGTAGCTCCAACTCCAACTCTAACTCCAAGCCTCCAAGATGACTACTTCAGCCAAAACTCAACACTCTCCAAGCTCCCAATCAAACTCACAAAAACTCCAAATGAGATGTGTGAGACAAATGAGAGGGACAAGCTCCCTTTTAAAGGCTTGGAGAGGGTGTTTTTGGAGGGAAACAACCCTTATTTTGCCTCCAAAACACCCTAGAACCTTCCTAAAACACGTCGTGTGGGTCTGTCACGGCCTTGGCAATGAACCAGCTGGTTTAGGACGAAACCTGTTGGTTTGACCATAAACTGGCTGGTTAGGGTCAATTTTTTCTGATTTTTGGGCGAAACGGTGGCTTGAACCCGGTTTTTGTGCCGGTTTGACCCAGTCGGCCAATGAACTATTTGGTTTCCAGTTCAAGCCGTCCGGTTTTTAAAACTATGGCTTGGAGTGAAATTTTAGGGAGGAAGCTTTTTGGTGGCTTGAAAGCCTAAACACCAAGAAGTAGGTCTTGACTATAAGACCTATCATTTTCGCGGGCATGCACTCAAATTTCATCCATAAAATCTCTTGCTCTAGGTGTTGCATGTGTGACGAAATTTCCATAAAGTCAAAGGGAGAGAGGGAAGTCAAGATGCACAAAAAAAAATCAAAGTTTCCACCATAATGCAACTCGCATGTGTGACGAAATTTTTGTGGAACAAGGCTGAATTTTTCTGAGGTTATTGCAGGTCGTAATTGGACATCTGCTGCAGAATTGAAATTTTGAGTTTGACTAGGTTTTGAAGAAGTTTGAGCAATGTTGACTTTGACTTTTGGAGGAGACTTGGAGGTTTTGACTTGGTATCTTTGTGGTAGTTTGGTCTTGATCTTGGTCTTGGTCTTGGATATCTCTCATTTTGATCTGATTCTATAAGAGAAGGATTGTTGGGTTTTTCCCTGGCCTCTTGCCTAATCTTTGGTGTTTCTTATCTCATTGTGATCTTTATGTTTTGAACTTTTGTATAATTGCTTGATGAAGAAGATATAAGAAGTAATAAGAAGACATCTAATATTCACAAGTAATTATCAAGAAAAGGAATTAACTGTTAAACTGCATTGCACTTGGTTTCTCAACATGGTTTCAGAGCCAAGGTGAAGGAAGGAAGCTTGAAGATCACAGATTGTTGGCACTCTTGATTGGCGACATCTTTGTAGTAACTCTCTCTCTCTTCTGATGGCTAAGTACAAGAAAGAAGGTCTCCTTGAATCATTCAAAGGATATATCACCAATGTTGTTTCAAAACTATCCAAGGAAGTCCAGGATGGAAGTCTCTACTCTGCTGTCATAGGTTCAATTGAAGATGACAACACATGGGTAATTGATAGTGGAGCTTCAAGGTATATGACAAGAGAACTTGGACATGTCAACACTCTATCAAAAGGAAGCCCTTCTCACAAGGTTGAACTTGGAGACAAAAATAACCATCCAGTTAAAGGCATTGGATCTACCTCCATTGAGTTGGAATCTGGTGGGAACATTCATCTCAACAATATCCTCTATGTTCCAGGTTTGAGAAAGAATTTACTTTCTATTTCTTGTTTAGAAGATAAAGGAGATGGAATAACATTTATTAATGGCAAGGTAGTTGTTTGGGCTAAGGGATTTAGTATGGACAATGCTAGAATTATGGGGATTCATGAGGGGAGGTTGTATAGACTTCTCACTCCTCCTCCTCATGCTTTAGTAACATTGAAATCAACCCATGTGAATTTTGGCATAGAAGATATGGCCATCTCAGTTTCAAGATATTTCCATTCTTGGGTCAAATGGTTATTGGTGTGCCCCAATTGAAAGAAGAGCATGAAGAGTTTGTAAAGGTTGTGCTCTTGGAAAAAATGTGTAAAAGCCATTTCCTAGCAGTGACTCAAGATCCAAGGAAATCTTGGACCTAATCCATTTTGATGTGTTTGGCCTAATGTCTGAAAAATTGCTTGGTGGCCATCTATACTATCTAACATTTATTGATGACTATTTTAGAAAGACTTGGATCTTTTTCGTGAAGTCTAAATATGAAGTATTCAACAAGTTCCAAGAGTTCAAATCCGAAGTTGAGAATATGATAGAAAAGAAGATCAAGACCTTAAGATCTGATAATCCTCAACATAATGGTGTAGCTGAAAGGAAGAATCGATCTATCGAAGAATGTGTAAGAGCCATGATACATGATCACGATCTTCCCAAATTCCTATGGGAGAAGCTTCCATGACTGCAGTATACATTCAAAGTAGAAGCCCTCACATAATTCTTGGTGACATAACTCTAGAAGAAGCTTTACTTGAAAGAAGCCTAATGTTGATCAATCCAGAATCTTTGGATGTCTAGTCTACATTCATCTTTCCAAGGACAAGAGAAAGAAGTTGGATCCTGCAGGCATCAATGGAACTTTTGTTGGCAATAACCACTCATCTAAAACATACAAAATCTACATCAAAGAACAACGTTGTATTGAAGTAGGCAAAAATGTCACATTTGACGAAAGCATTACATACAAGAAGTTCGAAGATATCCAGTGGCGATGATGGGAAAAGTACTATTGGTCGTTGTTTTTGTTTGGGATTCCTTATGGTTTCTTGGATGAGCAGAAAATGGGATTCAGTTGCACTAAGTGTTGCTGAAGCTGAATATATGGCAGCAAGTGAAGTTAGTTGTGAAGCAGATTGGCTCCATAAATTGCTTACTGGTTTGTTTAAAGGAGTATTAGATTCAACCATAATATGTTGTGATAATCAAAGTTGCATAAAGTTGTCAAATAATCAAGTCTCTCATGTGAGGTCAAAGCACATTATGAATAAGTATCACTACATTCGAAGCATGGTGTATGATGGAGCCGTAAAGCTACAATATATCTCCACTGACGAATAGGTAGCCGATGTATTAATGCAGTCCCTTCCTAAGGGAAAGCATGAGTATTTTCGAGACAAGCTTGGGCTTCTGGATATCTCCTCCCAAATTGAGAGGGAGTGAGGATGGAGACCTTGTTCTCCATTTGTCATGTACTATGGCTAGGACTAATAGCTGTCTAGTACATGAACACAGATAGGGAGAATGGTAGATTGGATAAGCATCTGACCAACATTCTTGAGACATGTACTGTGACTAGGACTAACAGTGGTAAGTCAAGTACATTGATTTGGTATAAGAATGGTTCAGTGGATTGAGATTTCCTTGTGTCAAGCATTGTGACAACGGATTAGGAAATGGTCCTTTGGAGGACACACTTTGGTGAACCTAGGTGGAGTATGTGCCTCAGAGAGGAAGTTGTGATGTCCTATTGGATGCCTCCCAACATTGTGCTCTGATCCAGTGGAGAGATAGAGCTTACTTGTCAAGGCCTTGGTAGTTTGACATTACTGGTCATGACGATGTTTATAACGATGCTTATCAATCTGAATCCTTTCTTATATGAATATTTCAACTTGATATTATCCTATTGATTCATTATGAATACGTCCCTAATTTAGAGGGAGTGTTGAAATTGTAACTAGATTTGGTCTTCATAATATAAATTTATCATTGATGTATTTATCAGATTTATATTTTGCCAAAGCATGTTCTTCATGCTTAGAGTAAAAAAAAAGAAAAATTTGTTTGAGTCATGTCCCATTTGGATGTTTGTAAGAAAAAGAGTTTGAATTTTATTTTTGAGTCATAAGCTCACAAGATGACTAAGTTGACCCTTCTTGGACAAGTCGGCCTAATGGCACCTATTCAACCCTCTTGGACAACTATATATATGAGGCAGTTCGACCTCTTGGAGAGCTCAATTATTGATCACATCATATACTATCTTCTACACCTAACAAAGAAGAAAGAAGGCCGAAGTTAAAGGAGAGAGAAGGAAGTCATGACACAAAAAAAATCAAAGTTTCTACGCCACTGCAGCTAGCACATGTGAAAAAAATTGTATGGAATAGGGCTGAATTTTTAGTGGTTATTGTAGGCCAAAATTCAGCCTCTGTTGTAGAAAAAATTCTAAGTTTGACCAGATTTTGAAGAAGTCTGAGTAGCGTTAACTTTGAATTTTGGAGGAGACTTGGAAGAGGGTTTGACTCAATATCTTTGTGTCAGTTTGGTCTTGGTCTTGTTTTGATCTGATTCTATAAGAGAAAGATTGTTGGGTTTTCCCCTTGTGGGTTTTGTCGTGGCCTCTGGCCTAATTTTTGGTGTCTCTTGTCTCATTGTGATCTTTATCTTTTGAGAATTTGTATAATTGCTTGATGAAGAAGACATACGAAGTAATAAGAAGACATATAATATTCACAAGTAATTATCAAGAAGAGGAATTAAGTGTTAAACTACATTGTGCTTTGTTTCTCAACACGGGGCACTTTGTTCCAAGTGCATCATCTTGTAAATAAGGTGGGGCAATGAGAAAATTGCTGAGGATGCTGAAGGTGCCCATGGCGTGGAATGATGCTCTGCACATGATGGGAATCCCATGGCTCTCAACGCTTCACCTAGGGGTGTCAATATGATCCTGTGGTGGGCTTGGGCCACAATTAAGTTGCCCAGGCCATGATGAAACCACTTGGGAATTACATATAATGTCCAATGTTGCTTCTCACCATCATGTACAATAATTCATTAGTGCATCTAAGTGAACCAAGCTTGTTAATCAAAGGCACATTGAGACTTCATATTGGGATTCCCTTCACAATTTGGGGCTTTAAACTCGTAATAGTGTTACCTCCCTAGGTAGGAGTGACTAATAAACAACCCTATTAGGTGTTCCCAGCCCCTTAGGGGAAAGACAGATCCCTAGTACGTCCTTCAATTGATAGTTGTCATATGAATGTTGATGAATGGATGGGGACACGAGGGTCTCAAGACCAAATGCCATGGGTTCAAGGATGGCAATGATGAGGGATGTCCACATATTGGGTATATAGATGTAGGAGAGAGCAGTCGTGGATACGTGAGTTACCTTAACCTTTATTTTTCCACCCCTCTTTATTTTCCTTTTTCCTTTTGTTGATTTTTCTTTGTATTATTGCTCGGGGCTCCGTGAAATTAGAGCATGCTGTGTATGATGTGAAGTAGTTATTACTCCCTTAAGGTGGGGCAGTTCATTGCCCACTAGGGGTTGGGACATGTATGGGTTCCTTAATGACGTGGGGGCACTCATGGGGCACTAGGAACTAGGGTGATGGCCATAAAGATAAGGGGTAGAGCTCATGTTTGGCTTTTCCTTGCATGTTATATTAAATGTCCCGACCATCTTTTGCATTTTATAGTATTCTTTTACTTTGTTTCTTGCTTGTGGTCGTGATATGCTTTTAACTTTCCTTTAGCTGCATCAACCTTCGTGGCAACATTTCCAGGCCCCGAACCAGACATGTGGACAAGGGGGGGGTGTGCCAGTGCCTTGTGAACCTAGTGGGCATGTGGACCCAGAGAAGGAAAATGATGAAATAGGCTTGTAATGTGCAAAGGGGAGTGAAAAAAATGGATCAAGAAAACGAGACCACACTATCAAAATGGGGGTTTCCCAAACCATAGTTCAATAGGGGAGATCCCGCGGGACTAGGATTAAGGATTAACCCCCATTTAAGGTGAGGGAACAAAACCATAGTCAAAACCCTTCCTTCTTCCATGTCACCAAATAATCCATGCCCAAAATGCCCAAGAAAAACAAGCATAAGAACTTGATTGCACAATGAAAAACATACCTTTTGGGTTGGATCGACACCTTCTAATGTACGCTCTCGACAGATGGGTGAGGGGACATATGACTGACTTAGGGAGCAGAGGTCAAATGGCACAATATATTGGCTACATCAGTGGCTGTCAGGGGCTGTTGGCTACTAGATGAAGAGATATCACAGAGAAAAATTCTGCTATGGGGTCACCCACCTTTGGCGGGTAACAGTTCTAGTGGAACTAGAACCTGTAGCTGAATCAAGAAAAGGAAAAAAACAAATGGGAAGCGCTTGTCGTGCAACTCAACAAACTTGTGCTTTTGCTAGTTCTAGTTTTTTTGCTACTATTACTACTTCTGAGGTTGCAAAGGAGTTTGAGGAGTCCTTAGACTCTGAGCCAAGTGATGTTTATGACATTATGTAGCTCTTGTTGATGATCCCATGTCTAGTAGTGGTGATGAGTTCGATGAGGAGTGATAATGTTGATCACTGATATGTAGACTTGTAGTAAGCCAGTGGCCAAGTAGGTTGTTGCATTGTTTTTGGACTCCAGAGGCCATTTAGAGCCTCATTGATTATGTATTTTGTTGCTAACATGTATTGCACTCAGTGCCATTTTGGTATATTCACTCTTACATGGTATATAGATGACCAAACTTTGCATATTTTGTTTGTAATGGTTTGGAATCATGGTCTAAAACCTCAAATTTTTTTATTTCATTAAAAAATAATTATTTCATGTATTTTTTGAGATTTGACTAGTTTGGTTTTTCTGATTTTGGTTCAAAAATCGCTTTGATAGGTGGACTAGGCCAGTTACTGGTTCTAGTTTTCAAAACTATGGTTATGACCCAAACTAGCAGGTCTAGTTAAGGCCCTCACGATGCGAAGGAGGTGGCACACAAGAGAAGTGTCCACCGTCACCTCGACACGAGTCTCCAGTCTTTAGTCCAACTTTGACAAAGCCAAGGGAAGCTTACCTATACCAAACACACTCCAACACAGGTTAATGGATCCATGCCTAATAATATCCCTTTGTTGATGGAGTCTAGAGTTCGTTTTAATTTTTAAAGATCTTGCTGATTGGAAACAAAAATTTGACTGTATAAAAATTGCAGACCAGCAAAAATAATAGCAGTCTAATTGCAAAAATAAGCCTTGAAATAGCACAAAGTTTTGTTATTACTAATTTGGAGATGAATACCTCCCTATAGGCCTTGTTAAATGGCTCTAGGTGACTGATCAATTTTCTGTTTTGCAACTTAAGATCTCGAAAATTGCTGAAAAACGAAGAAAACAACAAGCTAAACCACCTTTAGGGGTCACCTAGAAGTGACAAACACTCCTAAGTGTTGGATCTAGGGGTGGTAATGTCAGTGGAATAAATGAATATCAATGAAATAGCTCAACAGTTAAGTGAGTAAATTGAAGGATTATGTAGTCAGGAAAATGTTTATTCACTGAAGGGGTGAAATGCCCATGGGGTGAAAACCCATATGTAATGTTTATGAAAATTTTTTATTTCCAGCAAGCTGGAAGGTGTTTATCACTTCTGGTAATGATGTATTAGTTATCCTGAAGTAAAATAAATCATAATAATCTAATTTTAAAATCACGGCCAAGACAAACACCAAATTGGTGTATGAGACCCCCTTGTTGCGGGAGAAGAGATCCACCTTTGCACAAAAATTTGAATGCTAAATTCTACAGAGCTGTACATGCTCTAGCCCCCTCTAGATTTGAGCTTGTGGCCTCTCACAAGAAAAAATATGTTTACAAGTACATACCTTTAGGATCAAACCCTTGTATGAGGGTTTCATTTAACAGTTGAATTTTGTTGCTGTAAATTATGTGATATATTTGAAAATGCTTGGAAAACCCCTTGAAATTTGTTTTAGATCAATTTTCCTACTCAACAAAAGAAGGATCATATCTTGCTTGGGCCAAATAGATAAGATTTAAACATAACCCAAGTGATGAACTAGCTGGAAATAAGGATTTGAAGCTGAAGCTAGTGAATTTTTTTTGTATTTTTATACTTTATAATAACAAAATATTTGAAAAAGTTTTGGAATTTTAAAATCATGTGGTTGCTGTGGTGAGGCTTACCTTAGTCTTGCAAATTACCCTTTTTGGTGTCAGATTGTGATCACAACTCCTTCCAGATCAAATTTGTGTTTTAGACTAAGAGATGAGTTTGGAGTCGAGAGACCAGTCACTCTCACTCTAGTCTAAGATGATTTAGTAGTCCCCAAATCCATATAGGAGCGATTTCCTCTTGAAATACCTTTGATCAATGGATCAATGATTCAATTGTGTTAATGGGACAGATCTTGTCTTGATGAAGGAACCTTAGATAAGGGCTAGTCCAAGAATTAGATTCTGATAACCACAATTCAGCAAAGAGAGAGTGAGGACTAGTGCCCTAGCCTCCTCTTTCAAGTGACGATGTAGCCCCTCAATGGATCGACCAAAGAGCTTTGTGTGATTTGGTATACTTGCAAAAATATTACGGAGCACAATATTTACAATGGCCAAGAAGAAGAAGAATTAGTTCACGAGATAATTGTTTACACAAAAAATAAAGTTCTTATTATGGCCTTATCTTCTCACAATTTAATATCAACCAAATGGGAGGAGGGACAAACATTATATAAATTTTCTTGTAATGGCTAGTTTGAAACCCTTTCCTAAAAATATTGATTTGACTTGTCATCCACAATTGAAAGACTAAGTCAATGTATGGGAAAATATTTTTTACATGAGAAAATTTCCCACACGAGGGCTTTGACTTGCTTCATTAAGTAAAATGAATAGAATGTAAGGGTCAATTTGTCTTGTTTTTAGTTGGTTTGCTTGGAGGAGGTTCAATTTGCTTGACTCAAGGGCTTACTCAATCCCTAACAGCTACTTTAGCATCCACTTGGACCTAGCATCCACTTGAGGTCCAACGTTCACTTTCTTTACCTTTACATCCTCAATGTCCACTTGGGGAAGATAATGACTAGTAAAGGAGGTCGACTTAGTCCATTAGACTTGAGTTGCATTGCACTTGATCCTTTTTCTTTGGAAACTTAACTTTCTTTGAGTGATATACCATTTTCAGCACTTAGCCGCAACAGATAGTTTTGACCGCTCAAAAAACTAAATAGGCTTCATACACTTGGGCTGATCCCTTGATTGGATGAGCCATATGCTAGATCTTCAATGCTTTGCTCGATTTGGTACATGCGTTTTGTCTATTTTAAATTTTTACATAACTTTTGGTGTAAGACTTGTCCCATCATATGAAGTCTGGACCTCAATTTGCCCAATTTAGCTCGCATGTGCCAGAAAAGAGAGTATAACCACCTTTGACTTGGAATATTGGCTCAATGCCTTTAGTTTTTGAGAAAATTTGTTTGTGGCATGTCAAAGTACACATTATTCTGAGCATTTTGAACCTTTGTTGACTTTTTGACCTTGGGACATTCTGCATTGGGATTTGTGAACTGCCTCGGGAAACATGAGATGTGAACTGTGAGACTGTCATGTTGAGAATTGTGAAATGAATAATGCACCAAGGTGAAAGAATGCATACTAACTCTATGATACTTGACCATGTGGATAAGACAGGTGCGTTCAAGACATGGGTTGGATTGCACCTACATAATGCAATCACCCTTACAAAACCAATGGTTCCTCTAGACCATGTGTCCAAGTAGGTCCATCCTAAGCTCTCCAAACCTATCTAGGATGAAAGAACCTAAGAGTGGAGTCTAAAAGGACCTGGTATTCTTGACCATAATAGGCCTAGGATACCATAACACATAATAGCACATGGCCCACAAGGCTTTTGACTTGTATTATATGGAATTACAATGGTATTTCCCAAGAAAAAATGGTTATAGGTGCCCTTATTGAAATGAGGGCAACATGGCCAATTGGCTATTTTACCTTTAAAAATTCACCTCTTTTCTTTACATAAAATATGATTAAAGTGATAATATTTTGCTGAAATTTACAAGCTCTAACAGTGAGTTATATGGTTTTTAATTAAATATTCCCCTATTTATCTCTATGTATGATTTTTTTCAAACTGAAAAATTGCCTGAATACTATAGTCAAGTATATTGTGGCAGCAAGTGAACCAAAACTTGTGATGGGTTGCGAAGAATGCTGCTACAATAAAAAAGAAGAAAAATGTGGTAGCACCAAGTTAGCCCCAAATTTGGAAAAGGCTTAAGCAGCTTCTACTCTAAGTAAATTTGACAAAAGTAAAAACCAATCAATCTCATTTGTGGAGGAGAAAAGTATTGTAAACATCTTTTTGGGGCTCAAGTAGTGGTCCTAGTTATCTATTATACAAGGGATTTTTCTCATACCAAAGAGTCGGAGGTTCAAATCAGTTGCTGAAGGGGGCGAAAGAGTAAAAAGAAGCTATCATAGACCAAAAATCTGTTAGGAGCACCACTCTTGTTGTGGAAGCAACTATTCTCTTGTTTCTCTTTCTCTTCTCTTATTCTGTTTCACTTTGAAAGTATTATCTTAGTAATAGACCCTGGGAAGGGAGGGAATTGGGGTTGGTACTGAGAATTTATAGTCACTTTCATGTTGTAGTTCTGGGCTAGAGATTTTATAGTACCCGCTCTAGAAACAGTGTTGCAAACATTGTGATTTTATCACCAAAGAATAGGGAGATTATGAAATTTTATTCTAGCTGATTATTGCAGCTGAAAATTTGGCAATTTTTTCAAGCGAGAAAAAATTGCAATTTTATCGTAAATTGTGCAAAAAAATACCAGTCGATGGAAAATCATTGGAATGCAGACAAGTGGCAATTTAAGTGATTTTTTTTTTGTATTTTAAATTTTTTTCCTTTGTTTGCAGACTTTTATTGATATTTTCCCAATCTTTGCAATTTTTGCTTTTCCAAACCCTTGATTATTTTATCCTGATGCTGATGTCATCAACATTGCCCAGAACTACCTGTATTGTATAAAACTACCTGGTGGATTTGTCTGTGTAATTATGAATAAGCCATTTTTCCATTGATGAAATGAATAAAACTCGTGAGTTATTCTCATTTTCCATTTCTGTTTCTTGTCTCACATTTTGCTCAATGAATTAATCGATCTATGCCTACCTTTCCCATTTGGTCCTCTGGCTAATGTATGTGTGTTTTAGGATTGGCCTCCTTTTAAGCTCATATTTGTTCATTTGTCTTTTCCCCGAGTTATTTGTCATGTAGGAGCTGATTATGGTGGCTATGGTTTAGAGATGTTTTCTATGGGCTAAAATCTATTGAATTCTTTGTGGTGCTTGGCTTCCTGGTCACCCCAAAAATTATAACTCAAATCTTTATATTTTCTTCTTAATAAATTCCAGAGGCAATGCCTATGTACCATTCTACCCTTGCAATAACTCTAGTTTGAGATTCATGGATGAAACTTGCGCTCACAGTATAGACAAGAACAAATCTTTAAGAGCATTGAGCATACCCACCCTGGGCTGAGCACTAGATTGAAAGCCGTGGGGCATATGAAGGTGTTACTAACTTACTGCACAATATGCCTCGTCATTCATCCTTGTGAGAGTGGGGACAACCTGGGGGACAACATCTACCATTGTGCGATTTTCCTGCATCTTAGGCATATAAGACATATATAGACTTGGCATATTTATTTCGGTTTTATCAATTTATAGCAAGATTAGCTTCTTGTTTTATTGATTTTGTTGTAAAGAGAGAGGTGAACTATACTTCTTTCTCATTTTGAGTGCATTAAAAGGTATAAAAACACTAAATAATAATTTGAAAAGAATATTTAATTGCATTTAGTAATAAAAAACAGCATTAACAGCCTCCTGTACCAGCTTTTGTTTTGCATTTTAATTTGGGACTTTTTATTTTGGATTTGGATGGTTGTGTGTCCAACATGGCACTAATTTCTGTATCATTTTTCATTCCTTTTAGGACAGTTAAAGTGATTTCCAGCTCGTGTTTCTTCAAATAAAAATCACAGGTTACAAACAGAACAACAATCTTTTATTGGTTTAGAAGTACTTCCAATCATTTATTGACTTGCAGATAATACCTTCGATCACTTAGGTATACGACCCTGAAGTTAACAAGCACTAATTTTAAAGGGAGAGAGGTCAAGTGAGGTGACAGTGGTTTGATTTCTAGTGCTATCCAGACTCCAGTTTGCTTTTGCAGTGGTGAAGTTCTTGGTGATAACACCATGAATTGAGTTTCAGGAAATGGAATATCGAAGTTAATTGAACATTTTGTCTAACTTTGTTCAATGCGTGAAGTTGCAATGCCTGTCTTTATTGAATAGTTATTTTCCTTGCAATTAGTGTGCATTTCTAGTAGAGCTCCACTGTTCAAGCAATCTTTGATGAAGGCATGGTTTGGTTATTTTCCATCAAGACCTGAAGTTGCGATATCTGATTGTACTTAATTTTTCTGTTAAATATAGTTGTTAATTTGCGATTAGTGTGCATTTGCAATGGAGCTCCAGTGTTCAAGGAATCTTTGGTGAATGCAGCTCTGTCATCAGATTTGGAGATGTCTCCCTAGCACTTGTTTCTGCATCGTCTAGCTTTAATATCTATCTGATTTTCAGTGACATGATTTTTGCATTTTGTTTGCTTTGCATGGTTTGCTGATTGATTGCCATAGTAGTTACTTGTTCTGATAGCTTCATTTTGTAAGGCCTATGTGATTGTGGTCTTTGGCATTTCAATATGTATGCAGAAGCTGGAAGCATGTTTGAGTTAATAAATTTTGCATAATAATGATCTTATTATAATTTCTTTTAAGATGATAGTTTACTGCTATTTAATGAACTTTTAAAACATATTGATAATGTGTTGCCTTCGCAGATACGTAATAAGCAATGCCTGCAGCCGAGATTTATGTTACAGGCAAAGAGGAACTGATTCATTTCGCCGTTTGCGAGTTGGAGAGCATTTCAACCTTCACTGGACTGATGTTAAGAGGTATTCTTTACATGTGCCTGAGAATTCATCTGCTACTAGCAATTGCTTTATTAGTTTATTTCCATCCTTAACTTCATACATATCAAGTGATTAATTTTATCATTGTTAGTTTTATTGTGTTGGAAAATATGTTACTGAGGGTTCAGAGGATAACTTATTGGCAATGTTGGGGAAAATATTGGAAAATATGAGCAAACCAAAAATATTCTTTCTTTCCTTTTTTTTATCATCTAAAGTAACGACAACGTCGAACATCTAAAGCGACAACAACATCAAACAAAGACAATGTTGGGGAAAATATTGGAATTGGCAATGTTGGGGAAAATATTGGAAAATATGAGCAAACCGAAAATATTCTTTCTTTGCTTTGTTTTATCATCTAAAGTAACGACAACGTCGAACATCTAAAGCGACAACAACATCAAACAAAGACATTGCCACATAAATATGAAAATAAGACTGATATATGAGATGTATACTATGTCAAGTGATACATCACACATCAATACTGAATGCAGATATTTGTTCCGAGTCCTAACTCCTGACAGGCTGACATAATATCACATCAAATGGATAATAAATGTATCTCATGATTCATCATCATGAGTCATCTAGATGCTACAGTGATAAATACACAAAGGAATCATCGATTTGCTCTACCTGTCATGCGGAAAGAGTTATATTTGCGGACAAATCTAACCTCCCTAGGAGTCTAAGACTCTCTAGTGACAAACAAACCAAACAAGAGCTATCCTTCTCTAAACACACATTATTCTACGAGAATTCAAATGTTTTCGATCTTAACTTAGGTCCAACGCTTGTTGTAGCAGTCCAGCCTTGCTGATCCAGATGAGCTCCTCCTTCACTTTAAGACCTGCATACACTAACAAAGCAAACGATTACATAACACCTGAATATTTCATAAAACAAAGCATATTCATCACATAGACCAAGGAGTACATGAAATAATTCATTAACAACAAATCATTGAGAAGAATGGACTTATTTGTATTAAGGAAACAAAAAAGGAACCATTACAACCTGAGCCTTGGTGTTGTGCAAGCTCCTCCCAGGGTCCAACAAGAGATTTCCTCTACTTTGACAAGCTCACCCACTCCCAATATGGCAAAAAGAAAGGATGGTAATCTCTCCTCACAAGTTAACAATGGAAGTCCTAATTCCAGCAGCATTTACCCTTTGGAATGTTCAGCTTTCAACCTCCCCTTCTTTGGCCCAATGCCTATATTTATAGTGTTCTAGAGGAAGTTATTCAGTTCCAACATCAATGGGATACTCCCTCTTTTGGATGGGGTAGCTCCTCTCTTGATGGGATAAGTTCCTCTATCATAGGGATGCATGAACCATCTGGAGGCGCTCAATACACGTCAAACACTCTTCTAGAAGGCTCTAGAAGTGACCACAAGTAACTTTTTAAAGATGAAACTTGCGCCTTGACCTTTACAGGGGTACGCACCCAACCTTTAGCATACAGAGCGTATAAGTACGCAGGTACAATGTATTTGGGGTGCGTACACGCAGGCAAGGTAGAGAGAATCTGCGTACCCAGAGATAAACATGTTTTTAAGTGACTTTCTTTCTTTTGAAGCTTTGACATTAAGAGCAGAGGTATGGGGCTTGACAAAGAGGACAATATGGCTATTGATGGGGCCATATAACTGCAGATAGTCAAGGTGACAAAATTCAGTGTAACAGATTGCCCCCTAAAGTACGAAGCCTGTAATAGATAAGGGTGTTAAGTTATATAAGAAGGGTGAAGTGCTTTATCATTTCGAGGATCATCTTGCGGATAGCCTGGTTGGAACCTGCAATTTTCAACACAAAATACATGTATAATATCATATCATACTGAGGTAGGCATTCCCATACTCAGATTAAAAACTTTAACTATTGGACTAACTACTCTGGTACAAGAATGATTTCATAATACATCATAATCATAGACTCGTGTAGACACAGTATGGACGCAGCCATCTGTTTATGATTGGTCTACAACATAACGAATACAAAACTCCTCGCAGCCTGGATGGTGGAAACTAGATCCAGGGTCTTCATTTCTGCTCCTCGAATTGGTACGATTCTAGCCATGTGAATAAATGAGTCGATGTCGAACATGGTAGAAACCACTTGATTACCAGTCAATAATGTAAACTGTTAACAAGCATGAGAGAGACCACCAGTAATGTCAATGGTTCTCAAAGTACCCAGCACGATCCATGAGATGTGAATGAATGAGTCGATGTCGAACATTTCATGGAATCCTTCGATCGCAAGTCAATGATGAAAACTGACGTCGAAGGCGAGAAACCTGCCATTGATGCATGAAGACTTCAAGGTACTGACGATTTCTAAGTCAACTCTCTAGATAATGTGCTGATGTCGATAGAAAGCGACTCGTCGCAGGCAAGCCCACAACACGA
>APFE031263201.1:0-29498 GCA_000404065.3 Pinus taeda | reverse complement strand
GCTTCACTGTTGTCCAGTGCTCTTTCCATGGTTTTGACATAAACCTGCTCAATACTCCCACTGCATGTGCAATGTCTGGTCTAGTACAGACCATGGCATACATCAAGCTACCGACTGCACTTGCATATGGAACATGGGACATGTCCTCTTCCTCTTCTTGTGTCTTGGGACACTGTTCAGCAGATAATCTCACACCTACAGAATAGGAACCTTCACCAGTTTACTATCCTGCATATTAAACCTCTGCAATAATGTCTCGACATACTTCCTCTGGTTTAACCAGAGCTTCCTCTTTGCCCAATCTCTTTTAATTTCCATGCCCAAAATATAGTTTGCAGGCACCGGATCTTCATGGTCGAATTTGGAGGACAAGTTGGGTCTCAAATCTGGATAATTTCTTGTCATTTCAACCAGCAACATATCATCCACATACAAGACCAGATAAATAACATGGTCACCAATTAATTTAAAATACACACAGTGATCTGCTTTGCTTCTGGTGAAGCCCAGTCCCCGTATAAATGTATCAAATTTCTGATACCACATCCTTGGTGACTGTTTTAACCCATACAGAGACTTCTTTAACTTGCATACCAGTTCTTTCTTACCCTTCACCGCAAAGCCTTCAGGTTGCTTCATGTAGATTTCTTCTTCCAAATCCCGTGAAGAAATCTTGTCTTCACATCCATCTGTTCTACCTCAAAATCAAAAGCAGAAGCAACAGATAAAAGTAATCTAATAGAAGTTACCCTTGAAACAAGGAGAAAAAATATCACCAAAATCAATTCCCGGCACCTGGGAATAACCTTTTGCTACCAACCGAGCTTTGTATTTCTCCACCTTCCCTTCTACATTTGTCTTCTTCTTGAACACGCATTTTCTGCCAATGGGTTTCTTCCATCCGGCAACTCCACCAGATCCCAAGCCTCATTTTTGTGCAAAGCTGCCATTTCATCAACTATGGCCTCTTTCCAGAGTTTTCCATCCTCTGAATCCACTGCTTCTTTCACAGTTTTGGGATCATCATCAGTAACAGATAAAGCAAAGTTTGAACAGAAAGCAGATGGACTATACCTTTCTGGCTGCCTTCTTTCTCGAGCTGATCTTCTCACAGCTGGAGTTTGTGGCTATTCATCTTCTGATTCCTCCTCTGCTACAGAGTCTGATTCTTCCTCCTGTAGTTCAAACTCTATCTTCACAGGTTCCTTTGGTTGGACTTCATGTTTGATAACATCTTTCACCTCTCTGAACACCACATCTCGACTGTACACAACCTTCCGTGTGACTGGGTTCCAAAGCTTATAACCCTTTAAACCATCCTTATACCCAATAAAGATGCGTTTTTCAGATTTCTATCCAACTTGGTTCGTTTCTCCTTTGGAACATGTACATATGCATCACATCCAAATACCCTCAGATGTGAAAGAGATGGTTTCTTACCAGTCCATACTTCTTGTGGAGTCTTATCATCCAACGCTGATAAAGGTGACCTGTTGACTAGGTAACATGCAGTATCCACCGCCTCTGCCCAGAATTTATGTCCTAACTTGACACCACTGAGCATACTTCTTACCCTTTCCATCAACGTCTTGTTCATTCTTTCTGCGACTCCATTTTGCTGAGGTGTATATGGAGTAGTCTTCTGCCGTGCTATACCACACTTCTTACAGAATTCTTCAAATTCCTGCTGGAGAATTCTCCACCATTATCTGTCCTCAGTACCTTTATCTTCTTCTCTGTCTGATTTTCCACCAGAGCCTTAAATTCTTTAAACCTGTCAAAGACTTCAGATTTCTTCTTAAGGAAATATATCCATGTATTCCTTGAGAAGTCATCTATAAATGATACATAGTACACAGACTTACCCAGTGATGGAACTTTCACAGGTCCCAACACATCACTGTGCACAAGCTCTAATATCTGTTTCGTCCTCTTACCACCAGAGGGGAAACTCACCCGATTTTGCTTCCCATATACACAATTTTCACAGAAATCAAAATCCAGAGAGCTATTACTCGTACCTTCTACCATGAAGTATTCGAAGGGCCTTCTCTCCAATATGTCCAAGCCTTTGATGCCACAACATGGTCTTCTCTCCAGAGACCACTGGATTTTCTGCTCCATTTTCAGGAGCCATAGAACTATGGCACCCGTCAACAACAGTGCTACCTTGCAGCTTGTACAGAGTTCCAATACGAACTCCCCGCATCAATACCAGTGCTCCTCGAACCATCTTGCAGGTATCCTTTTCGAACACTGTCTTTACACCTGCATCATCCAACTTGCATACAGAAATCAGATTTCTGGCCAACGCAGGAATATGCAGAACACCCGGAAGAGTTCTAACCCTTCCACCTTGGAACTTCAACTTTACTTTTCCGCGACCAATGATTCTAGCCTTCCTATCATCTCCTAAGAAGACATCACCACCATCGTATTTCTCATACTAGCAGAACCACTCTCTATGGGGAGTGAAGTGAAAGGATGCACCTGAGTCAATCAACCATGCCTCATGATCTACATGTGTACTTGAAGAAGCCAAGTACACATCCCCACCTTCATCTGAGATAGTTTTCGCCTCTGCAGAAGGAGCATCATCAGATCCCTTTCCTTTATCAGGAGCTTTAGATTTACACTCCCTTCTGAAGTGCCCTTCCTTTCCGCATTTCCAGCACACCACCTTTATAGGTTTTCCTGGAGATTTAGATCTCCCTCTAGATTTAGATCTCCCATCGATGACTTATTTTTGTTTCTGTTCTGGGACCATCCTCGTACAGACAAGGCATCACCATTCTGGTTGTCCATATTTTTCCGTCTCATCTCCTCCATCAGCAAGGCTGAGACTATTTCATCAAACTGCAAAGCAGTTGCATTGCTACCTATTCCAATAACCAGACTATCCCACGAATCTGGTAGAGAACACAACAAACTGATGCACTTATCTTCATCTGAAATTTTAATATCAACAGATGATAACTGACTTACCATAGTATTAAACGCATTCAGATGCTCTGTCACCAGTCTCCATCTTTCATGCTCAGGTTATACATCTTTTTCCGCAGGAATAGTTTATTCACCAGAGACTTATATTGGTACAAAGTCCCTAACTTGTCCAATAGAGCCTTCACCGTAGCTTCCCCTGATACATTCAGCAATACTGAATCTAAGACACACAATCGTATTATGCTCTTTGCCTTCTGATCCAACTTATTCCATTCTTCATCGGTCACTCCCGTTGGTTTAGTACCCGGATCTACCGTGATCCACTAATTTTTATCCACCAACAGATCCTCCATCTTGAGTTTCCACAACTCAAAACTCTGACCATTGAACTTCTCAATATTTATCTTTCTGCTGCTTGCCATCTTCTTTCACCACCAGAATCGATCTCGCAGATCCCCACTGAACAAGGTCTACCACAGGCCCGAGCAAAACCCCTCAGCAACAAAGGCGTCCCCTTGAAGCCAAAACAACTCTGATACCAAATGTAGGTTTTAACCCTGTACAGAAATTACTTTCATACGATTCTAAAACAAGAAAATAAACAATGCGAGAGCATAACACAGTAAAACATATGCACATAGATTTTCCCTGGATCCAAAACCGGGACTACCAGCTTTATTTTCATTATGTTCCTTTCAATGTTACAATAATATTTATACATGTTGAAGCATCCAATACCATGACCGAAAACCATAGGTAGGTTTGTCCAACCTAATATTAGGGTCCAAAAAAAATAATTTCCTCGGGCGCTACCCTAGACCTTATAGAGGGGGGCTACCCGCCCCCCTCAACCCCCCCGGACAGGGGGGGCTGCCACCCCCCCTGTGACCCCCCCGCTTGCGCAATCGGCGCAACGAAGGGGGGGCTTCGCCCCCCCTCTAACCCCCTGGTTCACTACGTAGGTTAGTCGTGGAAAGAATATAACACAACCCAACAACAGAACTCACTAAACTCGTTTAATATGAATTCTCCTCCTCTGTCTGTTCTGAGGCACTTAATTTTCGAATCTTTTTCATTCTCTACAAGGGCTTTTAGATTCTTAAAACACTCAAAAGTTTCAGATTTATACTTTATGAAACATATCCACATCATTCTAGTATAATCATCAACAAATAACGCAAAGTACCTTTCTCCTTGGAGTGCTTGATTTCTAGTTGGCCCACACACATCAACATGGATGATCTCCAAGGGCTTCGATGTATAGAGCTCCTTTTTCTTGTGGCTAGTTCTGGTCTGCTTTCCATGTTGACATGGACCACACACTGCTTGATTTGGTTTGAATAGCCTTGGGATGTCTCGTACAGCTTTGATCATGCTAATATTGATCAGATTCTCAAAGCTTGTATGTCCAAGTCGCTTGTGCCACAGCCAACTCTCATCTGTCTGACTTAAGTAGCATTTATTTTCTTGAATCTTGTTCAGAATGTAAATGTTGTCTGATGTTATCACCCCTTTTGCGACAAGTTTCCCTAAGGCAGAGTTCCTTATTTCACAGTATTTGGTGTTGAAAACAACCTTATGTCCTTGATCACATATTTGGCTAACACTTAGGAGGTTGTGTTTGAGCCCGTCAACTAGTAGAGCTTCTTGAGCTTTTCCTTTTCCATTGATCAGAGTAACTGTTCCTTTTCTGGAAATTCTACCTGATCCGCTTCCAAAGAACACATTCCCTTCCTTTTTTCTCAGTGAGACAAACTTCCTTCTATCTCCTGTCATGTCTCTGGAGCACCCACTATCTACAAACCACTGGTTTTCATTATTTTGAGCATATAGAGCCAGGATGCATTTGTCCATGCTGGAGTTATTGCTACTCATCCTTCTTCCTTTCAGTGGGAAGCCTTGTTCATAGTGTCCATTATTGTAGCAGGAAGAGCAAATCAGATCATATTTGGTCAAGGGATCAAATGCATTGAACGTTTTGATTTGTCCTTGCCTTTTGGGGGCATATGAATTGATTATTCTATCCTTTAGCTTTGTCTTTTCACTTCTGCGAGCCATACAATGTCTGGTTTGATGACTGAATTTTTTACAGTGAAAGCAGTGTCCAAGAAAGATGTTTTTGTACTTGTTGAAGCAACCACGATTTGAGTCGATTTCCATCCTGGGAATTACTCCTCCCTCGTTCTTCGGATTTGCAATGGGCCCTTGGTGGAGTACAGGTTTGTATTTGTTGTAGTGTCCATGATTCGACTCCACATTCTTCTTTGGAGTAATTCTCTCTTTGGGATCGGGGATGCACTTTTGATAACATACTTTTTCATCTTTTGGATTACAAGAAAGTGCATCGGCATAGCTTTTCACACTATTCTTAGTGCTTGAGGATTCTCTTTCGAAACCTATTCCAGACTTGTCATGTTGAGGTTTTTGATTTTTCAGAATAGTCTCAAGTATTTGAGAGCATTTACAGCCCTTTTTAATTTGCTCCAACTCCTTTCTCAGAGACACTATTTCGGCCTCATGTTCTTCACAAGTCTCTTCTTTTTCTTTAAGCTTTGCTTCCAAGAGATCTTCTCTCCTTCTTATTTCCTCGTTTTCCACTTTGAGAGAAATGATTTTATTCCGTAGTTTCTAATTTTCTTCAATGGCACTTATTAACAGTTCATCTACATTTCCTTCCAGCCCTGAGTCATCATCATCTGTGAGTGCCATGAATAATGCTTCTTGGCTTTCATCATGATCACTTTCCTTATCTGATTTCTTTTTTATGACCATAAACTCATCCTCATCTTGCTTAGATAAGAACTTTT
Source organism: Pinus taeda (assembly GCA_000404065.3). Classification (NCBI taxonomy): domain Eukaryota; kingdom Viridiplantae; phylum Streptophyta; class Pinopsida; order Pinales; family Pinaceae; genus Pinus; species Pinus taeda. The sequence continues at coordinate 23,748 of APFE031263201.1, read as the reverse complement.
TCTTATTGAACCCTTTCTTTTTATGTTTCATTCTTTTAGAATTTCCTTCATCATCACTGCCATGTTTATGAGGACATTTTGCTGCATAATGACCTATTTTACCACATTTAAAACAGATAAGAGGATACTTGCCTTTAAGCTTAGATCCTCTCTTCAGCTTTCGTACAAATTGAGCCAATTCGGATTCCACAACTGACTCATCACTACAGTCATTCCTTTCTTTCCCCTTCTTTGACTTTGAGGCCTTGAATGCTGCATCTTTGGAGCTCGGGCCACCTTTCCTCATTTCATAGGCAGTGAGAATTCCATGGAGTTCATCCATTTTGAGGGTATCTATATCCTTTGATTCTTCTATAGCACTTATTTTGGAGTCAAATTTGTCTGGAAGAGACCTTAATACCTTTTGAACAATGGTACTTTCTTCAATTTTTTCGTCCAATCCTTTCAGGGAATTTACTACTTCAACTACTCGAAGGAGGTATGCTGCAATGTCTTCTTCATCTTCCATCCTCAAACTTTCAAATTGTCTTCGGTGAGTTTGAAGCTTTGCCTTTTTTACTTTTGAGTCTCCATCATACAAGCTAACTAGCTTCTCCCACATTTCTTTGGCAGAGGTACAGTGCATGATTTTTGTAAACTCAGAATTAGTGATTCCACTAGTGATGGAGTTCATGGCCTTTGCATTTGCAATGTAGGCTTTCCTCTTGTCTTGGTTTGTTGGAAGAGTGGTAGTCATTTTGTATTCATTTTTAACAAAATTCCAGACTTCAGGTCCAAGGGACATTAAGTAGTAGGTCATTCTTTTCTTCCAGAAACCAAAGTTAGAGCCATCGAACAAAGGAGGTCTTCCTGATGCTTCGTGATTTATCATCATGGCTGCGGATCCTTCTTCAAGCTGTTAGGCTAGTATGAAGAAGCATGCTCTGATACCAATTGTTGGAAATACTAAGAAGGGGGTGAATCAATATTTCTTACTATTTATTTTTGAATTTTTCTAGTGATTGCAAACAACATATATAGATATGTATATGTATACACAAAACACAGAAATCAACAGCTGAAATTAATGCTTTTATTAAAAACTCAAGACAGTGCAATGAAATAAATACAATATAAGTATAAATCTGTTTGTAAATAGTTGCCAAGCTCTAACTTGGACTTCAGTGAGGCTCTAACCTCTAGAGCACCAACTCTGTTTTGTAGTGGTTCTGCACTTAGGAGCACCTAACCCCAATGACTTCAGTCCTGTTCAATTCTGAGGCTCCAACCCAACCTTGGTATAAACAGGTATGCTGCTGCACTCTATTCAGCTGAGATTGTCTCACTCTTGCTCTCCTGCCTCTGCTGCTACTACTGCCTCTACAGCCTCTGCTGCTTCTACTACCTCATACTCTGGCTCTTCACCACACCAACAGCAACAATAGTTCTCTGTTTTTATTGTTTTATACATTCTCATGCCTTTGTCCATTCGTTTCCACTTACTCGCTAGCTCTTTGGCTTCCTCCTCACTCGCTTGAGCTTTGGCTTCCTCAACACTCGCTCGACCTTCTGGCTTCCCTCCTCCATTCGCTTTAGCTTCCTCTGTGCTCGAATTAACCAATGCTTCATGGGACACGTTCAAGAGGAAGAGGGGTCGAATTACAATAGAAATGATGCTTATTGAAAAATTATCAAAGAGGTCCCTTTTTTTTTCAAGTTCATGAGTCGTGGACTATTATTTGTTTGTAATATAGATGCCTGAGATCAATTCCAGAAATGAGGCATTCCAACATATATATATATATATGACTTCTTCCTATCACCATGGAATGAAAAATATATATGTTGGAGAAACTTTTATTCACAGACTTATTACTTCACAAAAACCATATAAACGAGACTATAACCATATAGAGGTCCCACATGCCACGTCATCTTTTTATCGCAATCGCCGCTTCCGGAGGTTCGCACAACATAGTCGATTGTCGATGGTTGATTCCGCTGCTGGACGTGATATTATATAAACTGTTTTTGATGAGTCCATCGGGTCCATACCTCTATCGCAGTCGGCAGATTATAGCGCCATCCCTTTAGGACTTGCGATTGCTACGGATGTGATATGATATTAAGCAGTAGTTGATATACTCGTCGGGTCAGCAACAGTGCATCACAATTGGTGCATAGTAGGAGGAAAACACTTTGGGTATTGCGATGTGAGAGTCTCGATAGGGTGGACATGATATTGCATTCAACCATAACACAATGTCGCATCGGGTCCGCGTACATTATCGCAATCGAAGGTTTCGAGGGTGACACTTAATAGAAGCCATCGATATTATTTCTCTGATATTATATACTGCTCCACCTCTGATAGTGTATATTGCTCTGCTCCTTTAACTCTATTTATTTGTCATATATGCACAGTTTTTTGCCGTCGATGGTGTTAATGGACTCCCGATAGTGTTATCTATGGCATATTTGCTCCTCTCGTCTCCATTTGTTCCTCTGGTGGCTTTGTTCTATTGTTCCTCTTGGCTTCGTCTGCTCCTCTTGGCTCTGTTGTGTCTGCTCCTCTTAGCTTCGTCTGCTCCTCGAATATTGCCATATTGACATTAATGACAATCTATGTCCAACACCCTGTCATTCCCAGAAACCCTACAAGCAGCATCCCAACCCCTTATTCACATTCCCTATCATAAAATCACTATTATTTAGCAGCAAATACTTATTGTCTCTATAAAATCTCTTCATACTCATCTAAGAAACATCAAGCAATGGAAAACATGGCGTCAGATTCATCTCATGACAGAAATGAGGAAACAGTAAGTGACTCCTCCAAAGAAATTCATGCACCAAGGAGACCTCACAATCGTGGAAAACATATCCAAGAGGAGCCCACTACACTTACTGAGTTGTTAGCTTGCCCAATTGTTGTAGCATGCTTTCAACATCAATCCTGCTATCAATTTTGTGAGATGGTGGAAAGAGTCAAATACCATCATAAGCTGGCTAGATTTTTTGTCCTCCATCTTTACAATGGTTAGGCCAATTCAGCAGGTGTGACATTCACTTTGACACCTGAGACTATAACTCAAGCAATAGGTATTCTGAATGTGGGTGAACACTGGAACAAGGGATAGCTAGTGGAGAGAGAACATTATGAGCCTTATATCAAGGCTAGCTTTCAGAGGCAAATTAGTATAGTTTTCCCTTTCAAGTGTCTTCAGGACACATATGCTTCATTGATGAAGCTCATAATCAAATATTTCAGCTGCGAAGGCAGATTTTCTCACCTATATGCCTACCACATCAGATTATTGATGCATTTCACTAGGGTGAGGATGATGAACCTCCCCTATTTCACATGCTGGAATATTGAGAAAATTACCACATTAGTGCAAAGGAAACCTCCTCATTAGTAGTGTAAGAACATCTATCACTTTGTATTAATCAAGATTGTGGTTTTGCATCAGCTTAGTTTACTGAATGTTTCATAGGAGGATTTCATTTCACATTAGGTCTTCACAGGCTCTCAAGTAGCCGCACCAGTTTTTCATGAGGCAGGAGAGCCTTCACATCAGCAAGAGGTGCATGAGACTCAAACCACCAGTGTGCTAGTATTTGTAACTTACCAAAAGGGCACAAGGAGATTGTTTGCAGCAGCAAAACGAGTACTATCTCCACGAAGGGTGGAAGGGGTCTCATTTCCTTCAATAGAAAAGTAGGTACAGGACAAGGGTAAGCAGCCATTGCATGATGAGAGGCCTTCGGAAGGTCAAGAGAGAGATTTCATTCTCATTCAGGATGATGACACTGATTTGGGCTCCCAAAGCTCGGATCTCAAGGAGATCATTCAGGAACAAAAAGCTGACATTCATGACTTGTCTCTCAACTTGGAAAGATCCAAGTGGATAATTAACTATCTTGAGCAGAGAAACAAACAGTTAGAGGATCAAACCATCATGGAGCTCCAAAACATAAGAGAAAACTGGCAAGCTGCCAAGAGGAGGAAAGTCAAGTTGACACCACTTGAAAAGGAAATTAAGTTGATCATGAATCTTGGCTTGAGAGGGTAAAAATGCACTTGGAAAAGATGCTGGAGAAGGCCAATAAAGAGAAAAATATGTTGAGACACATGGCCTATCACTATTTGGCGAGAAACAAAGTTTGCAAAGCGAGAATTAGGATTTTGAAGGCCAAGTTGAGGAAAGCTTTGAGGAAGAGGAAAGAGCAAGACAAGCTCAAGATTTTGGCTGAGGCTTCCTTAGCCCAACATAGCACTTGATGCAAGACACTCAGCCCAAATTTCAAGAAATTTGGGATACTTTTTGTTAATTTTGAATTTTTGGAGCACAACACGGGTTTTTTTGTCTAGTGCACCACACCACCTGGCACGCGCTTTTGCTAGGAACCTCCTTTGGAGGAAAAATTAGAATTTTTGGATTCCTCGGGAAAAAATATGAATTCCCACAAATGGCCAAGAAATTTTGTCAAGTTTTGAGCTTCCAAAAGGGTCAAAAACACCTCAAAAATGCTCTTTCTACCCCTTTTTGGCCACACAGAAAGTAGTGTTGGAAGAACTCACTTTTGGAGGGGCAAATAGACTCCAAATTCAGAAATTCTACTTGTTCTGGAAAGTATATAGATAGACCGTTCCAACGCCCACTTGGAGTAAATTTGGTGCAGGGTAAGGCCTCCAAAATCACCTGAAAAAAGGCACAGTGCACAACGATAGAGGCACAGCGCACAGGATGGAAAATTGAGTTTTTGGCCCAAAAACTCTGTTTTTTCGCCTAGTGTTTTCTCAGTTTGACTTTTCTCTCTCTCATAGTCAAACTCATTATGTATTTTGATGTAACTTGATGGAATTTGATGTAAATATGCTAAAATTTCACTCATGGAGGTAGATACATCATGAAAAGGTAGTTTTGAACTGAATGAATCAGTTTCCTAGATTTTAGAGGCAAGTTGTTCCATTGCCTACTTTTCAGTTCTTAGTTTAGATCTTGTTGGAACAACTCCTAAACTCATGAATTTGAACCCTAAATCCTAGCATGAGTTTTTTATTACCTATATCTAGTACTTTTTCAGTCGTTTGTCAAGGTTGGACTTTCATGAAATCTTTGAGCAGCATTGTACATTCATCTCTGCAGTTTGGCAAAGGAATAGACCAGGGTTTGTAGCCTTTTGTGGGATTCTTGTGGAAAATTGATTTGGTATAGTGTCTTCTTCTGTAATTCAAGTTTTACATGTTTTTATGTATACCATTTTCTCTTCTTTTTTCAGCTGAACAAAATGAATCAAGGATAAAGGTAGAAATCATTGAAATTGCAATGCTCTACCTAGGGTTTGTTTGGCTATTTATGTTTTCTACTATTTGAAGAGGATCCCTGAGACTCTCATACCCTATCCAACTCCTCACCAGTCCTAAGACTCTCCATCTCATTCAATTTAAATTACTAAAGCATTTGCCTACCTCGCCCCACAGAAAACTCTGCAAAACTGAGTCCAATCCCTAGACCCAAATCTGCCTTTCACTTTTGAGCTAGAAAAACACCATCAAATTCAATCAAACTCCTCTGAGCATATACCTAGCCTAAAATTAGTATTTAAATCAGTCATCTCAAGCTTCATTTGATATATTTTACCGAGATTGACAAGGAGAGAGGCCTCTCCTGACCTGGTAGGTCTAGCTACCAGGTTAAGTGTGGTTTGTTGTTACCCTAGATTCCGCCTTTCTCAATCTGAGGTACATTTAGGCCCTAACACCACCTACAATACAAACTAGTCAATCACGTGATTAACATGTTTAACATACTTCTTAAGAAATGACACACGGAAAACATCATGGACTTTCATTGTCGAAGGTAGTGCAAGTTGATAACCTACTGGCCCAATCCTCTCAAGAATCCTAAAAGGTCCAAAAAACTAGGGTTCCATCTTTGCACATGATCCAATCTATAAGGAAATCTTCTTTGGCTTGATGTGCAAGCACACATGCTCCCAAACTTGAAACTCCTTAAATAACTTGTTCTGATCTGCATAGCTCTTCTTCCTATTCTGTGCTGCTTTGAGATTCTTCTTAATTACCTACATTTCTTGTTCCATTTATGCCAACATGTCTGGTCTAATCAAAAACCTATTAACTTGATCACTCCAACTGATGGAAGTATTGCAACTCTGCTCATACAATGCCTCAAACATATTCATCCTCAAATATTCATGATATCATTGTTGTAAGCGAACTCAACCAGTGGAAGATACTCCTCCCACTTATGTTGTTGATGCATCACATACGTCCTCAACATGTCCTCCAATATCCTGTTGGCCCTCTCTGTCTATCCATTTGTCTATGTATGATAAGTTGTACTGAAGGCCAACTCTATACCTAAACCTACAAACAACTCCTTCCAAAACTTGGAAGTGAACTTCACATCCCTGTCTGACATAATCTTCTTCATAACACCATGATTCAATCTCACCACATTTTTTTATGAATATATGTGCTACATCATTTGTTGAGTATGTAGATTTCAATGGAATGAAGTGTGCTACCTTTGTCAACCTGTCCACCACAACCATGATGGAATCATGTTTCCTAGATGTCCTCAGGAAACTGGTGATAAATTCCATGGAAATGACTTCCCATTTCCACTCTAGAATCAGAATCGGTTGTAGTATTCCACCTGGATGCTTACATTCTGCCTTCACCTACTAACAATCCAAACACCTAGCCACGAATTCTTCCACATCTCTCTTCAAATTCAACCAATAATAAAACTTCTTCACTGTTGTCAATGTCTTCTGGTAGCCTGGGTGACCTAAATATGGTTTCACATGAAACTCCCTCAAGATCACTTTCTTTATCTCATTATCATATGGCACATAGATCTTATCCCTAAATCTAACCAAGCCATCTGTTGTAAGATGATAGTCTTCATCTTGTATACTGGTACCTGCACTTGTACCTATACCCATACTTGTACCTATACTCTATTGAAACCTATGCCTAAGCTCCATATACTAACATCCTGCTAACCTATCTACATGATCCTATCATGTAGATCTATCCCATAGGATCTCATAGCTGCTATCTAATTCACTTGTATCTTCCTACTAAGATCATCTGCAACCTTGTTCTCTTTACCTTTAATATACCTGATCTCAAAGTCAAACACACTGAGCTTGGCCAACCATCTAGCTTGCTTGGCATTCAGATTCAATTGGTCAAATAGATATCACAATCCACTGTGATAACTCATCAATACAAATCATCTACTAAGAAGGTAGTGCCTCCACACCTTCAATGCATGAATGATCGCTGCTAACTGAATATCACGTGTTAGATAGTTCTACTCATGCACATTTATTTTTTGTAACTCATAGCATACCACCTATCCCTCCTGCATAACAACTCCACCAAGTCCTCTTTTGCAAGAATTTGTGCATACCACAAATTCTTTGTTTGGATCTGTGATCTTTAACACTAGAGCATGTGTCAACAACTACTTTAACTACTCAAAAATGGTTGCACATTCCTCTATCCATTCAAACCTCTTTCCTTTCATTTACAATGATGTGATAGGATAAGAAATCTGCGAGAATTTATTGATGAACCTCTTTTAATACCTTGTTAACCCATGAAGGATATCACCTCGTCCACATTCCTAGGAGTTTCACATTCCATGGTGGCTCTTACCTTTTTTGCGTCCACTCCTATGCCTTCCTTGGAAACCACATTTCCCAAGTAATGTACCTCAGTCTGAAAGAAACCACACTTGCTGAGATTAGCATAAAAATGATGTTCTCTCAGTTATAATCTCAATACTGTTGTTAAGTGTTTTGCATGCTCTTCTTATTTTTTAGAATATAACAATATATTGTTAATGAACACAATAAAAAACTTGTCCAAATAAGGAGACAATGCAATATTAATCAAGCACATAAAAGTAGTTGGATCATTAGTCAAACCGAATAGAACTACAAAAAACTCATAATTTACGTACATGGTCTGAATATTTGTCTCGTAAATGCCATCTTCCTTGATGTGTACTTGATGATATCTGGATCTCAAATCAAGCTTTGAGAACACTGCTACTCCCTTCAACTGATTGAACAAATCATCAATCGTCGGCAATGGATACCTATTCTTGATGGTCACCTTGTTCAAATTCTTGTAGTCAATGCAAGAGTACCATCCTTCTTCTTCACAAACAATATCGGTGGGCCCCATGGTGATACACTTGGCATAATGTATCCCTTGTCCAAAAATTCCTTCAATTATAGCTTCAACTCTACCAACTCTTGTATACTCATCCTATAATGTGCCCTAGATGCTAGTGTTGCACCTAGTACCAACTCAATAGAAAAGTATACTTCCCTGTGAGGTGGAAACTCTAAAATATTTGCAGGAAATACATCCTAAAATTATTGTAGAACTCAGTATGTGCTCAGAACATCTGCATCCTCAACTTCCTGTTGCATAGTATTTTATCATGTCTCCTGCACTTCGTTATGACATACCCTGAAGTGCCCAAGACATGAGCATAATGTAGTGTACTCATTCATATATGTTTTTCAAATCCTTCTTAAGACATTGATTGAAAAATTCCTTGAGCTTCCCTTGAAAGAAATAGCTCTTAAACCCTAATTTGAGAATCATCACTTTTATGGGGCTAAAAAATGTGATGGTCACATGTTGCACTATACCAGACCTATGATGGCATGCCTCTATTTGCTCATATACCTACAATGATCCCAAAAAGGTAATTTTCCCAAAGAGGATGAGAAGCTTCGTGATATAAAAGCTTCCAGAGCGGGGAGCTGGAGGTTGTTTGGCATAGATGAGGTTGAATTCTCCCAACTTTGCCTCTTCATCTTATCCCTATGAGCTACCTCCTTGAGATGAGGGTCTACTCCTATATTTGGATAGATCCTAATTCCCTTTCCCAACCCATATATTCCTCTCCCATTCCAAAATGGTGGTTGGTTAGAGGCTAGTTGGTCGGTTGGTCTATGTCTATTTGCACCCTTATGCTAAGATTGTGCCTATATGCTACCCATTTGGCTTGGAGAAGGAGTGTTGGAGAGCTTAGCTTGGACTTTGATATTCATTCAAGGAGAGCCTATCAACATCAAGGCTTAGTTGTATGCTTCCCTTTATTTTCTATTAATATACAACAGCTGGTTCATTTTATCTATATGTGTATGCTCATGTATCATTTAGCTTAAAATTCCTTGATCAATTAAGTAGGTTTCTTTTGAATACGGTATTGGTATTTGCATGCCTTGGTGTGTCTTGATCTCTTTTGTGGGTGCATAAACACTGAGAGTAGCAGGAACATGCCCGTGGAGAGAGTGATTCAAGATCTTCAACAAAGGAGATCGAGATAGCATCATAATGAGGTAGGCCATCTTCTTCATCTCTCTTTTCAATTGAAACTTAGGAAATGTCTAGTAGGTTGTCACTTTTTTGTTGCTAGACCCACTCATTGGGCTAGAGGGATCGTCTCTGTTCACAAAGAGTATTTACCTAGACAACAAAATGGCGACTCTACTAGGGATGATATGATCCTTTCCATTCAATCCTTCATCTTTCTTTGTGTTGAGTTATACCAACCGTCGATTTCTCAACTTGTATGCATCAGTCTGGATTTATAAAATCACTGATTACTGCCTTAGAGTGCTAAATCTAGATTGTTTCTTGGAATCCTTTTTTTTCCCATATTCCTCACCCATTGCGAGTTTCACTCTAACAGTCATGATGGTAGCATGGTTTTTACCTTTACAGTTGTGATGAAAAAAAAATCTTCATTTTTTGGTCACTTTGAAATCATCACTCTTTTTTCTATACAAAGTAGTGATGATGACCCCGACCATCGCGGATTTGGGTAGGAAAAGTAGCGATGATAACCCAATCATCACAGGTTTGGGTAAATAACCTAGCAATGTTCTTGAATGTGATAATTTTTAAGGTTTCTTCCTTAGAACCTAGTGTGTCTTGGCCCCTAAGGTCTTTTCCTATCCTGTATGCTTGGATTTGTTAGTTTTTAATTGATTGTCTTGATTAATTTGCAAAATTTGTCTCATTGGCTTTGAAGTAAAATCTAATTGAGTTTTAGGGTTTCTAGTCAATTAGTCATCACTTGCTGCTTGTTGGTATCGTTGAGATGTTTGTTTTGTTGATTGACTGAGTGTTGTTTTATGTGGAAATCATTGGAAATATTGTTTTGCATTTGTTTTAGCTTGTATTTCGAAGTTTACTTTTCGTGAAAGTGCATTAGATTAGTTGCATTGAAGAGTTATTTTTTGAGATTCATCATTGAAAATAGATCACATTTTTTGGTGTCTGAAAGCTAAGAAACTGTATTAGGTGCATCAAATCATTCAAAACGAAAAGAAAAGCATAATTCATATAAGTGCATCTTTGTAAAGTAAAATCATTTTGCTTTCGAAAAAGTTGCATTTAGGATAGTGAAAAGTGGAAAGCATTTTAAATTTTGGCATTGCATTTGGAAGATGAAAATGAAGTTTAGTGGAAGGCATTTTGTATGATGTGTTTTGTTTGATACATTATTGATTGAAATTTCTTCCCTTGATTAGTCTAGCTTTCATTGAAACAAAAAGTTTTCTTTTACTCATATAGTTGCATCATAGGTGTTTAGGTGACATCGTTTTGAGCCCTCAAAACTGAAACTTAATTCAAAGATTAACTTTTAAATTTACCTCAATAAATCTAAGGAGCATTTGAAACATTAACGTTCATACTTAGTGGTCTAGGCTAGAGATGTGTTCTGATATCTATAAAACTTAACAACTGTCGTTCATCGAGCACTTGTCCTTTCAAGCTTGCTAAACCAATGAAAGCTACTAGATTCACCTTTTCATCCTTTTCTTGACTCTTAAAACATGTAAAGGAAAAGTGTTTAGAAAATGGTAGACCTGACTCCAACTTCAATTAACTGTACCTTTTCAGTAGAGAGTGAACCTTGTATCGCTTAGGTTCTTCTAGTTTCTTCAATTTCAAATAAACTAGAAGGAAATCCACCTGTTCTTGAGGTGCATGAGAGTAGTTCTCCTTTTCCCGTAAAGAAAGAGAGCAATGCTCATGTTCCTATGACATCCCCTCTGAGTAGTTTAGTCACTTATTTTGATTGGAGTCGATTGGCAAGATAACGCCTTCTGTCTTATGTGCCTTTCCAAATTACCATACAGGCTTACCATATGGCCGTACCTAGTACAATCATAGATGAGGGCGCATCTATTAGCATCATGTCCTCAACTACTTGGCAAGCTTTAGGTTCTCTTCAGCTTGTCCCAATCATCCAGAATCTGTTAGATTTTAATAGACGAACCATTGAACTGTTAGTGATCCTTCCTAAGTTACCTATTACTTTTGGAGGAAAGATTGTCTGTATAGATGTGATGGTTGTCCAAGGGCCTTTAGATTTTAATCTACTCCTTGGTCATGACTATGTTTATGTCATGGTATCCCTTGTCTCTTCTCTCTTTTGAATGATGTGTTTCCTGCATGAAGGAAGCATTGTGATCATTGATCATATTACATTCATTGGTCCTAAATTAGCTCCTGCTCAACCATCATCCCTAAATGGTTCTCGTATGAAATAAGTATCACCCCTGACATAGGTTAATTTTGTGGCCACGTATTCCATGTCCACATCTACTAATGATCTAATAGGTGTTGTAGTCAGCGATGTACTGGGGGCATTGGAGCCCGATTTTTCCATCGAATCCCTTGACATGTATCCCTTCCAGAGTGTTTTTCTACCATTTTATGAGAAACTCTTGGAAGCTATGGCCCATTTTGGTCGGTGATCAAAGGGATATGGAGCAACGTTCCTTGTCTTGTGTCAAGCTCCTTAAAAAATCAAACAAGGGATATGAAGCAGAGTTCCTTATCTTGTCTCAAGGTCCTTAAAAAAATGAAACAAGGGATATGGAGAAGAGTTCCTTGTCTTGTGTCGAGCTTGTTAAAAAATGAAACAAGGACCATGGATTAGAGTTCCTTGTCTTATGTCAAGGTCCTTAACAAACGAAATAAGATGTCATGAGCATGGTTCTTTTCCGTGTCAAGCTTGTTAAAAAATGAAACAAATCTCCTTACAATTCAAGTCTTTGATTAGATCTCATAATAACCCAGTCGAGTCTTTCACTTTATCTCATAAGTGAACCTTCATTCCATCTACTTGTTACTAACCAGTAGTCTACTTAGGTGAATGACATGAAGCTTGGGGGGCATGTTCCTTGAATTGATTTATTATATTAGGGGAATTCAAACTTATTTCAAGCATACTTTATATTTGTTTCAAGCTTGTGTAAAAATGAAACCAAACCCAAGTATAAGTTTGTTTCTATTTCAATCTTGTGTAAAAATGAAACCATTGCCCCTTTTTACCTCTTGTGACTGCCATTTTTCAGGAAATTTTTCCTAGATGAGCCTTGGTTGTTCCATTACATTGCCACCACATCATTGGTCGATCATTCGCTTTCACTTGTTTGTATTACCCTTGCCTGAGGAACATCTGGGATGAGTGGTATTATTAGCCAACCCCTTGACCATTACATGTTTTGAGTAGTTCCATCATGATTGGAACTAGTTACTATCCTTTTATGCCACTCGTTCCTCGAGGAGGAGTCATCTTTCAGCTCTTTTCTAACTCTCAAAAAATGAAAATATTGTTGATTACTTGTCGTTTCGAACTCATAAAAGTAAATGAAATGATGTCTACTCAGTATAAGTTTAATCCTTTTCCGGACTAAGATAGACTATTTATGAAAAAGGAACACCTTGGTCAATAAGGTCAAGATTTTCTCTCGAATATTGTTTTCTACCTTTTCAGGTTCAAGGGACAAATTACGAAAATGGACATGACGGAGTTTTCTTTTTTGTCTCTTTTTAAAAATATCTAAATATGAAAAAGACACTGAGTTTCTCTTCCATTGGACTCGTAAAAGATAAAACGACGAAAGACTTGTCACTATGACGAGCGCAAGTTTCTCCTTCCTACGACTCGTAATGTTAGAAAATTATATATTACATAGCAATGGAACACATAAAATATTGCAAAAATATAAACACGGAAAACGCATAAAACAAGAGAGACACAGATATACGTGGTTCACCCAGTTTGGGCTACTTCCATGGAGAAAGAACTAGTCCTTTTTTAATTATATTATCCAACAAACTGAAGAGATACAACCTACAGCAAATCCGCTATAACTCCCTCTTCGCTCTCAATCTCCTCTCTCTTCCTCACTCAGAATACAGTTATATATAGTCGCAATACAATTCCCTCATATATAGTGAGGGGTTGCCTTCTAGGGCAAAAAACCCTAAATTAAACATAACTTATATCGTCAAATCATCTGCCTAATGAAGGACCCAAATTGACTAGAAATTACTTGACTTTTATGAGGCAATTTTACATCTATTTTTATCTTCGGGGTTGTTGCCCCTAAACCCCCGCCGAGGGACCGCTGGCCCTCGGACCCCCCAACAAGGGGGGATTAGCCCCCCCTGGACCCCCATGGGGGGAACAAGTCCCTCCTGCGTGGAGGGGTGTACCTTCTTCCTGGGGTACACTTCTGACTGAAACCCGCTAACAATAGTGGGGGAAAATGAAGATTTACGTATAGATTGTCTGACCCATTGTTACAGTCTTGGAGATTATTCATTTCATTCCACTTTACTCCTTGTTTCATGTTGATGATGGGGGAATTATCATTGCTCTCCTTTGATGGATCACTTCCTATCGAATTCAACTCATTATCCAGGAAGATGACTTAAAAACTCCCTTTTAGTACCTTAGAGCTTGCATGCCTTAAGAGAAAGTTATTCGCATGCAATGACAAGTTCTCACTATTAGCCTTCAATCAAGTGATTCCACGAGTGTTTGACTTCAGATTCATTATCAAATTTAGGGATTGTATTGTCATACCTTGAGAACCATTATCATTATGGGTAGTTCCTCTCGTGTCTATTAACAACCCACATCATTGGCTGGTAATTAGGTAGTTTTAGCATGTTTGACTTCAAAACATTCATTTGCATGTTAGAATTCATACTTTGATCGGGTTGGGATGGAGCTCAAGACCCTACGTTTTGTCTCATATGGCTCAGGTTGTGTGGAATTATGTGTTATTCATGATTGTACACATGTTTCTAATATAAATGGCTATGACCATATCGTGGGACTTTATATTTATGATGATGATCCTTCTATATCAGATGGCTATGTCCATGCCTTGGATCTTAGATTTACAGATGATCCTGCTACATTAGATGGTTGTGCCCATAGCATGGATCTTTTCACATAGTCCTTTCTATCTAGATGGTTGCGTCCATACCCTAGATTCATGTTTTGACATAAGATATGTATATGTATATGCATCCTTGATTTTCATGTCTCCTGACAATGTTTTTTCTCATCCTTGCAAAAACTCGTAAAGCATCTCAGTCATCACTCCCTGTTCTACCTTCATGCTTTAGGGGGCATCTGTTACATAGTATTTTCTCACGCCTCCTTTACTTCACTGTGACATACTCCAAAGTGCCTGAAACATGACCATAATATAGTGTAATCATTCATATATGCAATTCAAATCTTTCCTAAGACATTGATTGGAAAATGCCTTGAGCTTCCCCTGAAGGAAATAGCCCTTAAACCCTAATTTGAGAATAATTGCTCTTATGAGGCTAAAAACTAAGATGGTCGCCTATTGTACTATACCAGAACCATGATGGTATTGCTCTGTTTTCTCATATGCCTGCGATGATCCCAAAAATGAAATTTTCCCAAAGACGACGAGAAACTTCGTGATCTAGAAGCTTCCAGAGCGGTGAGATGGAGGTTGTTTGGCATAGATGAGGTCAAATTCTCCCAAATTGGCCTCATGGTATTATCCCTATGAGCTACATCCTTGAGATGAGGGTCTACTCCTATCTTTGGAGAGATCCTAACTCCCTTTCCCAACCTATATATTCATCCTCTCCCATTCCCAAATGGTGGTTGGTTAGAGGCTAGTTGGTCTGTTGGTCTATGTCTATTTTCACCCTTATGCTAAGCTTGTGCCTATATGCTACTCATTTGGCTTGGAGAAGGAGTTCTTGGAGAGCTTAGCTTAGAATTGGATATTCATTCAAGGAGATCCTATCAACGTCAAGGCTTGGTTGTAGGCTTCCCTTTATTTTCCATTAATATACAATTGTTGGTTCATTTTCCCTAAATGTGTATGCTCATGTATCATTTAGCTTAACATTCCTTGATAACTTAAGTAGGTTTGTTTTGAATACACTACTTGTATTTGTATGCCTTGTTGTGTATTGATCTCTTCTATAGGTGCATAAGTGCTGAAAATAGTAGGAAAGAGCCTGTGGCATGAGTAATTCAAGGTCTTCAACAAAGGAGATCAAGATAGCATCAAAACGAGTAGGCCATATTATTCGTCTCTCTTTTCAATTGCAACTTACGAAAGTGTCTAGTAGACTGTCACTTTGGTTGCTAAACCCACTCATTGGGCTAGAGGGATCGTCTATGTCCGCAGAGAGGATTTACCTAGAGAACACTTCCTTACCTTTGTAACTATAAATCTTCACTACAAATAACACACACCCTTTCCTATGACTATGCTTAGCCTGCATAGTTTTCACCCTTCTCATTGATGTTGATTTCTTCTTACCCTGCAAGACTCTTTGTTCCCCATTATCATCCAGGCACTCAATAGCCTTGTCATAAAAATCCACCTTGGTCCTATGAAGATGTTGGCATTATGATACAAGTGTCATCCTTGATGGCAACTCATTCATAGCTCAGTTCAGTTTTGATGAAAGGAAACCCACAGTGTAACATATCCATTCATATGTAACAGGGCGTTGGTATAGAAGAACAAGAATATGGAACTAAAGTCTACTAATTAGAATGAAGAAGTTGAAGGATGGTGAAAATTAGTTTAAGAGAATACTAGGGGTCAATACCATGGTATTAGCCCACAATATTGAGCAAAGTAACAACTATTTGATCCCACCCAAGAATACCATGGGTCCTAAGTGGTTTTGGTCTAAGGTATGGATAAAGGCCTAGAAATATATAAGGAGGACAAGATCATATGGCCAAGGTGTGCAAGTGAAAAGGGTTTCTAAGGAATACTTCTATCTGAAGTATATTTTATGTTGCAGGGGTTCTCTTGGTGATTTGATCTGAAAAATTTTGTGCACCTTGAATTCAACATTGATCAAGATCATGAGATTTGAAATGACTTATCATTGAATGACCTGATATTGGTTGGGCTAGATCTAATTGTGTACACCTATTTTATTCTTTGAATGTCATGATATGGGTTTGTCTAAAGTCCGGAATAACAACAAAGCTATGAGTTAATATTTGTAGATCTGTACGCTAGTTCGCTTTGGTGAAGTTGTGTATACATGTTGGTTCGGCTCTTCCAAGTAGCATATGCAAAAGAAAAATTATTTTGTTTAGATATGACTGATCTATTTGATTAGTATTGTTGTTTTACTACTGTTTGTCAATGAGGTCTTCTTAGAAATGAATTTAAAACTAAATGCAGAAGGAGTTTGATATCTGATTGATTGATTGTATAAGTGAGAAGGGTGATCTCTGCTACTGCCTGTGTAAGGCTCTGTAAATTGACAGTAGATGTTTAGTATATTGATGGTTGGTACGGACTTGATTCAGAAGTAGTGTATACATTCTGATGCATGATTTTTGAGGTTGCAGCTGGTTCTGAATGATGATGCAAGTTTCTGGGTTCAACAAATTGTTTTGTTGATGTTGATATGATTATTTAGATTAACTGATTGTTGTTTGATGCATTTCGAATTTCAATGTTTTTTATGCGTCCAATATAAAAATTTGATTAAACAAGGCCATCATGTGTATTGTTGTGTACCAGGAGCATCCAATCCAAAAATTTATGAAACGTGGTCCCTGGAGGAAGAGAGAAGGTGGTACCCTTCTCTAGGCTGGCCCCTACATACTAGTAAACACATTGGCTAGTACAAGAGTAGAGGGTTGTAGCTCCCTTCCAGTTGAAGCTGGAAAACAAGAGAAGGTTGTAGCCTTCTGCAGGTGGGTGCCTACATACTAGTATGAGTCTGCACCAGTACAATATTGTAAACAAATTTTCTTATTAAAAGAAGACAGAGATGACAGCAGTAGGTGGTTTTCACCCACATTGGGTTTCCACCTTAAATCTTGGTGTTCATGTGTGTTTATTATGTGTGATGGTTTATTCTATTTTTACTGCATTGTTTAATAAGTTACTGAAGCACTGGTTATAGATCATCACATGATAAATTAACTAAATCACAAGTTCTCTGGGTATACTTTGGTTTCACTAATCACAGTAGCGTGTACACACTAGTTCACTTCACAGAAGTAGCGTATACAAATCTGTTTGGGAAATGAAAAATTATTAATCTGATAATGTTGATTCACACACAACCCCACCCCCTCCCCCCCTCTTAGTATTATTTACAACAATTGGTATCAGAGAAGGTCCTTCAGAAGAAGCTTGAGTGCTTGAAGGAAGATCTTGCAAGATGAATAATCACAAAGTCATGCGATCCATCAAACCACCAATATTCAATGGGAGTAACTTAGTATATTGGAAAATAAGAACTAGAGCCTATCTACAATTGCTTAGAGTCGATGTTTAGGAAATTGTGGAAGGAGGATATCAATTTCCAGCAACAATTCCTACAGACTCTGCAGGTAAGAAGTTATATGAAACCAATGCCAAAGATGTCAATACATTATTGGGAAGTATGTCAGAATCAAAATTTGTTAAAGTCACGCAGCTCAAGACAACCAAAGATATATGGGACAAAATCATTCAGCACTACGATGGAGACTCTCAGGTAAAACATGTTAGGCTTCAAACTCTCAAAATTAAGTATGAAACCCTTAAGATGCATAGTGATGATATTGTTGCTAATTAATTCTTACGTATAGATGAGATTGTTAATTGTATGAAGAATCTGGGTGAAGAGATAAAGGAAGCTACTTTAGTTGAGAAAAAATTGTGATCTTTATATTCCAAATTTGAGTCAAAAGTGTTCGCCATAGAAGAAAAATAGGATCTTCAAACTATTACTGTGAATCAACTCCATGGAATCCTAACTACCTTTGAAATGAGAAAAGGAGGTCCATCAGATATGAGAGAAGCCGATTTTAAAGAATCAACAAATGGAAAAGAAAAGGAAGAGCACAATGAATCAGAACACATTTCAGAAAAAGAAGATGAGGTAAATTTTATTAAGAAGCTTCAATGGGTTTTCAAAAGATTCAGAGGTAAGCTACATTTCAAATGCTTTGCTTGTGGTAGAGTTGGCCATTATGTTGCCAAATGTCCTCATAAAGATAATTATGAAAAATGAAAGGAATATGCAAAGGAAATAGAAAACAGTTTGTGAATAGAAGGAGTTACTATACACATGAAGATAGTGATGGCTTATCCAATAGTGATGAAGATGAAACTGACCAAGATTATAGGCTACTCATGGATTATGACAATGATGATTTCTTGTTTTCCCTAGAAGAGGAAGACTTTCTTGAAGAAATTACTAAACTCGGAATATGTTTAGAAGAAAATAATGTGATCAATGATACATTGATACACCAACTCACTGAAAGAGAAAAACACAATGAAAATATAGAATGTGAAATTGTGCGTCTGTTGATGCCTCGAAAATCGTTGCATCAAAATCGAGGAAAACCACCCGGTCAGACCATAAAGGCAGCTCCTTTTCTGTTTGGTGTGGTGGCTCCGACTCGGGATAATGGGACCAGTTTCCCAATGATTTATGAATGGAATGGATAAATGTTTGATTTACTTATATATAATGGAAAATGGTGAAAGATTTATTCTAAAATGCAATAATGTAATTAACTAATCTATCCCGAGAAATCTCTATCTTAGTGCAATTCTTAATGGTTCTTAATGAAAAGTAGGCATGTAGATGACTCTACTTTTAATTCACATAAAAGAATGAAGCAAAACATAGATAATAGTACCATATGTGTTTGAATCCCCTCCGACATGAATTGCATTTGGATCCCACTTTCTAACTTGGAAATACTTTTATAGGAAGTAGTAGTGCATATCAGACAAAAGTACTCTTCATTAAAACTCAAAATTTAGGTCAAGTTTCATAAAAAAATATATCGGAAGCAAAATAGTGCAACTTCTAATCCAAGTCTTAATACAAAATTTTTAGGACCCTTTCTAAAAACATGAAAGGGTCTATAAATACTATCTAAGCTAACTAACTATGAAATAAAAATGTTGTGAGCTGGTATAACCCAATCACAAATATATGAAAATATCCCTGAAATAGACATGCTTGTAGTTGGTAAGAATGGTTCATTGTTTTGACTGACTATCTTTTGGCTTGAGCTGGCATATGGTGAGCATCGGTTGCAGCTCTAGAGGATGACTCATACGCGAATGCAACTAGGCAGTATATGTGGCATCAGTAATTTCAAGAATCATGTAACTGATTGCATCGGTAAGGCATTTCATCGCTACCCTTTGACTATGTGATTTAACAAAGAAGAACCAAAAGGTTTCCCATGTTAAAGTTTGAATGCCCACAATTAATCTCTCCCTCTTTTCCAGCTCCTATTTCCATGTCTGCTCCAATGCTTTCACCGATGGTAGTTTCCCTAGAGAACATTCTAAAATTAAGTTTGATAAATAAAAATTATTATTAATCAATTCCACTAGATTACCAGTCACCGATCTACATCTCGATGTTTCCCTTTCTGCTTTCATCAGTTGATATTTCCACTCAAGGAATAGGATTTCCTTGTGTGATTTCCTTGTGTTGATAAACCAAGGGCTCTTAAACCCCTAAAATTTTTGTTTCATACCCTGAAGGATCATGGTCAACTGATTACATCATTTCCTAGAAATTCCACATGAAAAACTACTCAGAACTGGTCAAAATTGACCCATATAGACTGCTCCTTGGTGAAGGTGCAATGCATCTCACCTATTACACATGGGGGGTGCGATGCATACGTAAAAGGCCTTCTATATGGTGCGATGGGAAAGAGTCGGCAAATGGCAGAGACAATTTGCTAAGTGGAAACCCAGAGAATCTTCTAGACACTTCTTATATGACATTTGGATCTTTGAATTTGCCAAGGGATGAGTAATAGATCATGAAATCTCCAAGTGGAACCAAGAACTATTAGTGAAATGACACTAATCAAAAACCTAGAAGCTGACTCACCCCCCTGCAAATATCTATATATGGATCCCTCATCTCAGAGATCTAGAGGCTGGAATTTTGTCTTTTGTAAGGAATTGTCGTTGGTTTCTTTGTGAAACATTGTATTGTTGGGTGATATAGCTTTTCATGAGGTGAACAGGGCTTTCATGCTGGGAGGATGGCACTGGATCAGATAGCTAGGTTGTAATCCTCTCTTCTACTTCTATCAATAAAGTTTTTTGAGTTTTCCTCCATATACTTGCATATTTCTTAATCTTGTATTTGTGTATGCATTTGTATGGTTAATGTACTTTTGTTTCTACATTGTTTATGGTATCGTAGATCTCTATGCTTTGATGGTTTCTTGTTGCTTTGCCTCTACAGGTGTTCTTTGAAGTGGGACAAGTGAGAAAGGAGTGGAAAGCTCTATCAAAGGAGAGATGAAACAAGCAAGGAGCCAAGCGAAAGACTAAGATTGGTGCTCTCTGCTTCTCTCTTATCTATCTCCCATAAAGGAAAACACAAGTTACTTTGAATTGTTTGCTTCTAAGATAGCTACTCGTCTTAGTGGGACTAGCAGATCTGAATAGACATTAGTTTTCCTGGAAACAAAATGGAAACTCCACTCGGGATCAAATAGTTTATTTGCTTGTTACTATTGTTTGCTTTATAAACTACATGTGGAGCCTGAAGTTAAGCCAGCTAGCCTTCGAACTGATTTCGCTATGCAACTGCAAAGTAGATCAACGTTGCTTCAACCAATCTCTAGGTTGGTTTATGAACTGAACATCTGACTTGCAAACATCTTAAGAGCCCTGATGGTAGCTCAATAAACTCATAAGATCATACCCCTATACTTTGTGTTTATTGTCCATCATAAGCTTGGCCTAAATCAGTGAACTTAGCTGCAATTTGTGAGTGAAAACCAAGATCAGTCTTGTCCCTGGACCATCGCACTGTCTCTCATTGGCAATTTAGATGCATCGCACCTCCCATGTGTTGCAGTTGAGATGCATCCTTGTTTCCCTTAAGGACAGGTCCGATGATTGAATGAGACTGTTTCCCTCTCTGGATTTTGGTTTTTTCTTCATTGTTTTCAGCTCTATTCAGTAGTTTTGTTACTTATGATCAGTATATCATTGTTGAAGCCTTCTTCCTTTACATTATTCAGCCTCCATTGATAAGGAATTGTAAATGTTTTTTTATGTATTTTTCATCATTTACAGTCCTCCTTTGCAAAAAGTAGCTTAATCGAACTGTCGTCTTTTGATTCGAAAGTGTCGCAACTGTTGTTTTGAGTCAAGAAAAAGAGTGTCATAAAGTCTTCCTCTTTTAGATAGTCGATTGTACTTTTTTCATTGTATTTGATTTGAACTGTTAATATTTGAAGTGTCGAAAGTAGTTTTCCATTTGAAATTGAAAGTGTCGTCTTAGTTTTCCTTTCGTTTTGCAAATAAATTGTTAAAGTGTCGCTTTGAAGAAAGTAGTTCAGATCTGTCCTTAGTTTCCTTTTTGCCATTGACACATTAAGGAATATATGCTCCCCATACCGTCGAGTATATATTCGGAGACCACAATAGGTTGATATCCTTTATCCTTAGGAAGTCGTGTCTGCCGCCCTATTGTCACAATGCACTGAACACAGCATTCGGGAAGATTGACTATCGCACGTAAAGTCCTTGGTAATTTCTCTTTAATTTACCACCAAGGTGTATATTGTAGTTTTGAAATTGGTTTGGTAATCCCTCTGTCTAGACTTCTAGAGTAGTCACTTTCATTCCCTTTCGACTCCCTAAAAGAAAAGGTCCATCTGAGCACTTGTCACTTCAAGCTCATTAAAAATTGAAGGCGACTAGGGTCATCTTTAGCTTTTTCTCGACTCTTAAAAATTGAAAAATAAAGTTGTGTCAAAGCGTCATAAAATTCATTTAATTCGGAGTAGCATCCCTATTCCTTCATTGATCTTAGGTTGAGATAATGGATTCCACCAATCAATCCCTTCTCCTCTTGGGGAGATATTGGTGTTCCTTATATGGCTAGATTGTCCCTTCCAGGACTCACAATTGGCCTGCCAGTATGGCTATTCTCGACCTCTGTCATTCAAAACACCGTAATTCCTCAACAATCGAATCAGCAACCAGATGATACTAGAGTTGCTCCCTCACCTTCTACTTTGTTTATTTCTCCCTCTCCTTCTTCCTCTTCGCTTGGTGAAACTAGCGATACTAAAAACCAAGTAGTTGAGAAGAAGAAGAAAAGGAAGGAGAAGAAGAAGAGGAAGCCAGCCATGCAAGGAGGCAACCATGCATCGTCCAATGAAAATCCTCACACTACACCTTCCAAACCCAAATCTCCATTCATAATTTGCAAAGGAGGCCATTATCATTGAGATTATCCTTGCATCCCATGGATCTTGAGAGACTGGTCTCCCCGCTTTTACAATATGGTATCATCAACCTTTGTCGATCAAGTTGAAAGTACACCATCGACTAGTGAAAACAAAGTCAATGGACAAAAAGGAAGATCTAGACTCCTTTGTAGGTTGTGTGAAGGTGATCATGTCCTCCACCATTGTCCCTTTCTGGATGAAGCTAAAAGAGTCTTGGATAACCATCCTACTTCACCGTAGCGACTTCCACCTGGATGCAAGAAACTCTTGCCAAGTCCATCGTTAGTTGAAAATTCGACTGATATACCTTTGTTTTCAGTTGAAATGCCTATCATTGAAGATAAACCTTCTGAGTCCACAACGGACCAAAGTCAATAGGTCGAGACAACGGTCGATCCAGTCTTGTCTTCATAAGGTCCACCTTAAGATGATATAGTCTCCAAAGAGAATGAGAACGACACCATTCAAATTATTTTTTTTAACACAGAGTATGATGAACATGGGGTAGTCTACCCATTCCTTTACCACAGGAAGGAAGTTACCCATTTCAAGAGATTCATCCGGACATTTATTCGGTCCCTCCTCCAAGCAATATAGTCGTTTCCTTTGATTGGAATCTACTAGTGGGACCCCACCATCCATCTAATGTACCATTTTGAATCATAATACAAGCTTACAGAATGATCATGTCTGGCACTATCATAGATGAAGGGGCTTCCATGAGTATCCTTTCCTTAACTACTTGGAAAGAACTTGGTTTGCCATCGCTTCTGCTTGAGAATCGAAATTTTTCAGGCTTCAATAAAGGAACCAGTCAACCGTTAGGGATCCTTCCAAATTTTCCTATAACTTTGAGAAGGAAAACCGTTCATTTGAATGTGATGGTAGTCCAAGGGCCACTAGTTTACAATCTACTCCTTGGGTGTGTTACACTGAATTTTGTCACCTTGACTATCTGCAGTTATATGGCCCCATCAATAGCCATATTGTCCTCTTTGTCAAGCCCCATACCTCTGCTCTTCATGTCAAAACTTCAAAGAGAGAAAAAGTCACTTGAAAACATGTTTATCTCTGGGTACGCAGGTTCTCTCTACCTTGCCTGCGTGTACGCACTCCAAATACA